>VYYJ01001502.1:0-30132 GCA_021029165.1 Cyphoderus albinus | reverse complement strand
TCATCGATTTCAACCCGAATTTAAAAAACAATTTGGAAACTTTTGGGACACAATAATAAAACTAGGTCGTTCTTAGTACAGTGTTGTAGTATCAATTGATTTTTGTGGACCTGTGATGACGCAACGCATCATGTAATACATTAAATGGAGTATGGGGATAATGTGTAAAATGTAATCATCATTGAATTTCTGCTCAATTCTGCTTTGTCTTCTGCAAATAATCTCCCGAAATAAAGAACCCTTATCAAGTTTTATTTATCTTGAATTTTTTATTTTAAGATTTACAAAATTTGATAAGGATTAAATCCTTTGCTATCTTTCATTTTCCCATGTTAAATCCCATGAAGAAAAAGAAGTTTGCACACGAGCGCCGGCCCGCTGCATCCAGCGTCATGTGTCATTCTTCGTTTTTCACCATGAGTAGTTAACACAAAAATTTGCAAGGCATTTCGAAAAAAGAAGGTTTAATATTTTCCTCGTAAGAAACACGTTATCGCTTGGCTTGATTGCTTGCAAAGTTCTGTCCCTAAGTTTTGAACGGACGGGGATCGTAAACATTTGATGGCTATATTGAAAGTGAATGAGAGAAAGCCTTGTATAATGCAAGAGGCAATTTTATTTAATAGGATGTTATTAGAGGCAATAAATGGAAGGACAAATGGTTCTTACTCACTTTGGTACTCAAAAAGGTCCATGAAATTATGAAACTTTATGAATTTTACCTGAATTTTCTTTAATAAAGGCAAATTGAGTAAAAGCATATTTTTAACGAACGTTCTGCTGGTTCTGCTGTTCGCTAATTTTCTTTTGTCCCACCGAGAAAGGCGATTTTGTCTCAAGGGAAAGAAAAGCAGGTTTACAAGAAACAAAGTGGTAATGGAAATTATCTCCCAAGCTGCGACATCGTAAAACTTTGGTATGAATTTATAATTTTTATAAATGGAGTTCCGTATATTGGTCCACATCATTCTTATTTTATTAGATGGCCGTAAGAGGAAATTTGGTAATAAAATCACCATTGGCGTGAGTACGGAGTACCAAAAACCTGGTACCACAATAGCCTTCATCTTGTTTTGATGTATTGCGTTTTTCATTGTTCTTAAAAACCAAATAAAATTATGGTTTTAAAAGCCTTTACGAAGAATCTAAAGTGACGTTGGTGTACAATTTCATTAGCTATTATGAAATCATGTTTTTAAGTATAGTGAAACAAGTTTACAACTGTAAGAAGCAACTACCGATTCGGTTGTACCGTATCCCTTAAATTAAAGTATGACGCTTGTACCAATTATCGGCAAACCATCGCATGAATTTAAATTCTCAAGGAAGTTATAAAAGTTCTCTGTACCGACAACTGAAGGTTCCAGGTCTATGAATATTGCACGGGGAACATGCTTGCCCGTACTAGTCTCACTGAAAAATGTATTAAATGAGCTATCCGCTACTCCGTGGGAAGTGTCAGAGGGCATGAGTCCATCTTGGCCGATCCCATGCTCAAGACAATACAGCTCCCAGCATGCATTACCCATTTGCACACCGGCTTGCCCAATATGGATAGAAATAACTTCACGCTGCAATTAAAAAAGGATGCACCAAAATTTATCTTTTATTAGTAAGTGAATCAGGTTATGAGAATGGAAAAGTAGAATTAAAGTTTAAAAGTTCATATTGCTTTTTGTCTTATTATTACCATTCTGGATAAGTTGAACTCCCAAAATCCCCGAAGAGCAACGTTTCAGAAAATTTTGTTGTGTGAAGGTTGAACACTGTGACCTATACGATGGGAGTATGGAAATTGAATGCAGTGGTGTGTGGAAATTAATTTATAAAGATTTGTTTGAAACGGTTTTGAGACGGAAATATATGGTTTTCCTGTTGAATTTAAAGAAAAATTGCACAAGACGGAGAGATCCAATAGGAAATTATAATCCCACAATAGAACAATTGGTCGTTTTATTTCTTTTGTAATGCTGTACAATGGCATGAAGTTGTGGCGACTAGTAGTCCAATTTAATTTGATTGCGGTTGTGACTTGCAATTGCATATATACATATGTAAGAAGCAGGGGAACAACATTTTCAATTGTAAGACGCCATTTCTATTCCACCCACATAAAACCAGTTTTTGATTCATACAATTTAAATTTTTATTTATGATGTCAGGAGAAAGTAGAGTTAAGGAAAGCAATTTCTGATACATCTTCTGGAAGTCATGAATGTTTCTTTACGAAAAGCTATTTGTAAAGCTAAGAATTCCATTCAAGTTTGTATATGTGGCTCTTATTTGTTATTTCTCAGTTACAGGTGAAGTTCTTAACATGACTGCTGCTTCTCGTATATTAAAGTGGACTTCACTGGATACGAAAACACTTAAGTTCTCCTTATGGAACTTACGAACGTAACGTTTGAATTTATTTGTAGTGCGATTGTATGGTGAACCACTCTACAAAGGGTTTCATTAAAATGCATTTGAGTAATTGGAGAATGGAGCAGGCCAACAACAGGATGTGGTTTCGTCGCATGACGTTTTCAGATTTTTGAATGGGAACATTGGAAAACACAGTACTCTAGTCCCTTAGTTAGAAGCATTTTTTTAAATCAGTTGAAAATGTTAAAATGTATCACATGTCGTTTCTTCATTATAGATAACCTTTGGTTTTACAATAAACGTTATAAATGAAAAGTTGCGTATCACAATATTTATCAACGGTTGAAATGAAACATTACAGTCAATATCTAGCTGATGTTAATGAGGGCATTATATTTCAATAAAGCGCAAAACACTGATTGAACCCAATCTACATAAATGGCAACGGTTGTTGTGGTGTGGTGGTGTTTTAATGAATTATGTCTTTGTGACACAGTTCAGAATTCTAAGCTGTGCGGTTCTAAAAAAATGAATGACTATCGTTACCTTTTAAGTTATATCCATTATCCCTTTCAATTGTTAATGCTTATTGACCCTTATTGTTTATGATTTAGGTACTGGTAACACTTAATATAGGTAATTGTAATACTAACAGCTTTATTATTCACCAGAATTATTCAACCCCGCCTCTTTAATTAATTTTAAATTAAATACATACTTCTCTTTTTTATCTTTACAATGGTTTTGTAATCATTTTAAGGTATTTGTACGATTCTGCATATTCGAAGCCATTGATTCAGAATTAAAAATAGACTCTCCCTCTCGAGTGACAAATTAATTACAGTAATTTATTTTTAATCTAAAGTAAGGAGAAGTTGATTTTATCTTTGTCTTCAAGATAGTAAATCATATTATGCCACATTAAAAGTTAGGATCTCAGCGACTCGCAAAATCGTACCCTTCAGCAAGAAACTGTAGTTTTAAAATAAATAATAAAATCTTCTCGTCTTCTCTGATTGCATTAAAAGGAACGCTTGTAGCTCTAGTTTTTGCGTACTCTTCACCCAAAGAAATAAGATCTGCATAGCGAAGCTGACGCATTTTCTCCCTCACTGATTCCATGGTCTATGCTGTCACCTATCATTGTCAACATTTTGAAGTAACCCAATTACATTCTTGGATAGTTTTAAACTTGCGAGATTGAATTGCGATTTTACATCTTGCTTCGCCTTCTTACACGTTACTTTTTGACCGAGTGGATTTGTACTGAAGATGCTGAAAATCCTTAACAAATCACTTACCAGTAATGGCACATTTTGGCTACTCGAGATACGGAGTGAAAGTTGGCATTTCTAGGACAGTTTTTTATTATGATTTCAAAAATCATACTCCTTATCGTTGTGAGATTTTTTACTACTACTGTTTTGCATCGATATTCCAGAATGTTTTAAGAGGTTCGAAACAAATAAAAATCCGAATAAAAAAAATAAACCTGGGTACCTCAACTATTTCAAGTACTTAAGACGCAACGCAAACAGTAAATATGAAAACTTCCACTTTCTGCGGAAAGATTAGGATTTTCCTTTATTTAAATTATAGATGCATAAATATTTGAACTCTTATTCAGTCAGTACGCATGTAACCAATAATGTGGTTCGATCAATCTGTAGTTCCACATACAAACTCAGAGGAAAAGCAAGTTTGAAATAAACTCATGACTTCTGCATAACATTCATTCATTCACTTTTTATTCTACCTACGTCCAAACGCAATAGTGGCTGTTGCTTAGATTCCAGCTCCAAACACCACACATTTTTCTGTTAGCATCAGAAAATAGTTAACACAAACAAGTGTGTACGTGCTACATCTCCGCTGCTTGAACCATATCACAATTTTGTGCGTTCTTGCTTTGTCTAGTAGCATTACGACAGCATCGGAGTGGTGAGTTGAAAACAAAATGATAACAAAGTTAGTAACTTGCCAAGTAAGTGAACGGGCCACAGGGAAACGATGAACGTCGCGCGAGCAAAAGATGTTGTAAAAGCAAGTCGGAGTCGAAGAGAAAGGTTCAGTTTCAAGAGTTATTCTCCGCGAAACAGTAGTCGTTTTGTGTGCGGCAGAGTACAATATAGACCAGTGTCTAAAAAAACAGAGCATTTGCTGCTTCCATTTGCTACTTATTCCTATTGAAAACTAGCTGTTTAAAGGCTAAGCATCTTTCGTCTGTGACTTTTAGCTACGCTTTTGCGTTACACTGGAATTACGATTTTCCATTCATTCACGTGTTACTGTTACCCCACTACCACTACTTTCCCTGTGGTGCAATAATAACGGCAATATTTTATACTGGCCTCATCTCTTCCATTTGCTACTTATTCCTATCGAAAACAAGCTGTTTAAAGGCTAAGCCTCTTTCGTCTGTGACTTTTAGCTACGCTTTTGCGTTACACTGGAAGTACGATTTTCCACTCATTCACGTGTTACTGTTACCCCGCTACCACTACTTTCCCTGTGGTGCAATAATAACGGCAATATTTTATACTGGCCTCATCGTAACAAAGCAAAGAGAGACTAAAACACTAACTAGAAAAAGTCAGACTTTCACCCTTTCCTCTTTGCTTCCGCTTTTTTTCGGATTTTCCACTTCGCCCACTTCTTTCACTTTCACCCTGCGTGTAAAACGTCTGGGGAAGATTAAGCATTTTGACGAATAATATCAACTTAATATTATTGGTGATATTTCATCGTCAGTCACCGCTACATGTGGCGTGGCGTGATGATTGTATCATTATTGTCGTCATCAACGTTGATTCGAATTAATATAAAACCCAAGGCAAAACAAGAGTAGATTGAACAGACTGACGTGGAGTCACTGTTTGAAATCTGCATTTTGCAAACCAAACGAGGCAGAGAGCAGAGGGGTATCCGTGAAAGCCCTTCTATTTCAAGGTAAGGCATTGAATTCTATATTATTATAGTTATTTTCATTATGTCTAGCTAGGCATCGCGTGTAAAAATTGCTCTCCGTTGCGTAATGACGTTTTGTGATAAAGAGTCTTATCTGCTATCTACAGTTTTATTTGACTTCTATTAAAGGTAAAAGAGGGGTTTTGTCAGTGATATCAGAGCGCGTTTAGTGTGACAGATGTTTACTGGCATTACTTAGCATATGATTCTATTTATACGCAGTTATCAGAAAATCGTTTTATTTTCAAGCCCTCCATTCTCATTTGCAAGTTAGCTAGAAATTTGTACTTGATCAACAAGTTTGACACTCAAGGGAAAAGAGAAGCAAAGTGTTTATTCTTTTATCTAATTTTCACTTCAATAATTCGTCTAAGGAATCGTTGTTAAAGGGTAAAGGATTGTTTTATCTGTTACAATTTATTATTACGCATAGTATCACTTGATAATCAGCGTCATCATCACACTTAAATGTCTTCCAAGTTCTCTTGGAGGAGCATGAAGCACGTACATTTATGTTGGCCTGTTCCTGATAATGACAGCCTCATTTCAAGAGGATTCCCACTTGTTCGCCTTTATTTACGAATGTTACATCTTCCTCGTAGATTGCAACTAGCAGTTTTCTCGTTTCACTTGTGTAGACGTTGTCAGAATTCCCTAAAATATCTCCTGTGCGTAATCTAAACTAAGTATGTAGAAGTGGCCACCAAAACTTGATGGGACATTTCTCAACTTTTTTCCTGCCAGATGTGTAAGGTTTTTGCAAACTACAGTGTAACAGCAATAAGTAATAATAATAATAATATCATATAACATAACAGCGACACTCACAATGCAATGGCTACTTTTTCTTTTATGTGTGAAAGCAGACTTGTAAGAGCGGTTCATAGTTTTGCTGGTGGTTGAAGGACGTCATAGTCAGTTTTCATTGTGTACTTTGTATTTTCTCCCTTTTCCATGTCACTGACTACAACCGTTCTTTAGCCGAGTGAGTTCTATTTCTACACTTTTCCAAACTTTATTCCTCCCACTTCACTAGAATTTTCCGATCATAAAAAGGGAAAAGGGACATGTGAAAATGTGCTTTACTTTAATAGTACATAAAGGAGGGTGTTACAATGTTGGCAGTATAGAAGTACTAAATCAAATCCGCTTTAATCAATTCACTCTTCTCATGAGTGCGTTGTTTGCTGATATTTGTTGTGACGACATAAATTTCGTTCTGGGGAAACTTATTAAAACTACAAATAATTGGTGTTCCCGTATCTGCAGTAAATTATTGATTGAGAAATCATAACAAGCTTAATATGAATCCTCTGTAACCCCAATCCGCCATTTTTGGTTCTGTAGGATTATGAATAAAGAATAAAACTAGTGGGTGCTTGGCTAGGATAAATAACAAGCAAAAAATGGCTTTAGCTATATAGAACCAAAATGAGGTACAACGGTGAAAGCGCTTCTCCTAGAATTTTGTCCTCTCCTCCTTCTTGCTAAATCTCTGTTAATTCATTTTGTGCGTAAAAGATATATGTTGCTGACCTTTTGAACGAGCACTAGAAAAAGATATTCTACAGAAATGGTCATTAGCTGAGATAAGTGGATTTTGTCGTGCTGATACTTTAGAATTTAAAAGCATTGCCACAAAACTCAGAACATGACTTCGAGCTACACAAAAAGGCTTAGTTTGAATAGAACAAAAATGTTTGCAAATTTTGGAAAAGAATAAGTTCCGTTATAACATCTGTGGTGTGCATGGATTTCTGCGGTTATAAAATAAAGTTGTTGCGGAGAGATGTAATCGTAGGCACTTCCATAAATTTAAATCAAGGAATGTCCCATCCATCTTCTTTTTCACACTCTTCTCCTGTCAATTACTGTGCTTTCGCTCTCCAACGTCCACTTCTGCATGAAATGGAATTTACAAAACTAAAACACTTTTTGCTTTGGAATCTGACTTGGGCCTGAGTTGAGTGAATATAAAAGAGTGGACTGTGAATGGGACAAAAAAATTAAGTTATGCCTGATCTTAGGTTGAGCAGTGTCTGGTCGGTTAGTGTATTTAAAATTATAATGCAGAAAATGTCACGAAGGGCAAGGTTGTATTGCGGATGGTTTTAAGTTGTAGGCTTGCTATAAGTTGTAATCAACTTACAATACAGTACGGCAAATTCCTGCAAATAAATAGCGATGTGGTTTACTTGGCAAGATAATTTATAGTTGTTTGTTGTCCATTTGAGATAATCATTCGTCATTTACCCACAGATTTATTTGAATTAACAGAGTTCGTATGGACTTTGAACACTTACACGCAAAATTGGTAGCAAAGAATTTTATTGCCTACGAATAAACCATCAACAATGATAACCTTAAGAACACAAAGTCTCATTTTACTGATGTACAAAAATATAACTACGCTTCGAAAATTTAATCCTCTCTGGATAACGTGATTGTTCATTCCACGCCGCTTCCCGCATTTAAACTACTTCCAGTTTGTGATATAAATTTCAATTAGGCGGATTTTATTACGATTACATCATGCTGAATTTTTTATGCTTCATATCTTTTCAATGCAATCTACCTCATTAAGCTCATCATCATTCTGGCCATTAAAAGTTGAAAAATTCTGCTCCAAAATTAAACCATTAAAATCAATGTATGAAAACGATGGAATGCTTCAGCATTGACGTTAATAAAATGTTGCATAATATTTCATTTCTCATAGCAAGGTCATTATTACAAGTTTTCTTGCAGTGACACATTTTGTGACCAAATTAAGTCATTATTATTGATTTTCAACAACTAACAAACTACGCACTACTCAAAATAAACGACTGGGAGAGATCGAATGATTCAAGTCGCCAATAGTTGGCTTTTATTATTTACATTTTTAGCGTTTTCTTTTAAATGAAGAAAATCACAGCTAGATTAATAATTGTGCAAAATAAACTAGAGGTCTCTTCGGTTAAATTCTTGTCTTACTTGTGTATGAAGAAAAAACTACAAAAAGGAGGAAAGTTGCGAGCACAACCTTTTTCAACAACTAGCAAACTACGCACTACTCAAAATAAACGACTGGGAGAGATCGAATGATTCAAGTCGCCAATAGTTGGCTTTTATTATTTACATTTTTAGCAAATGAAGTAACTTTTAAATGACAAGTAGATTAATAATGGTGCAAAATAAACTGGAGGTCTCTTCGGTTAAATTCTTGTCTTACTTGTGTATGAAGAAAAAACTACAAAAAGGAGGAAAGTTGCGAGCACAACCATTCATAAATAACGTTTTTCACCGTTGTACACTGACAGAAGACATACGCTGGCGTTGTCAGTATATTTTATATATTATAATAATACATTATGCGGGTAAGTAATGATAAGGTGGTTTACTTATTATTATTAGAAGTGCTGAAAGCACCATGAATAATAAAAAATAATGATAATAACAACAAACATCCACGATGAAAGGCTTTACGCCCTCAATCACTCCTCTCACTCTCGCTCTCTCCTTTCCAGATTATTCGCATATAACAGAGCAGCACCTTTGCAAACTTTCCCCTTTCGTTCTCACTTAGATGAATGTAAGTAGGAGAAAAGACTTGTTTTTGAGTCTGGCTCTTGGCTCTCGTGTTATAATTTAGTATATTGGCATTGAAGCTGACGGCGATGCATTACGTTACATTACTTCACTCTCAGCTATCATGCTACCATCATCCCAGCCTTAGTCATAATTCAATATCCCTCTCACTCTGCTCACTTCACTCACTCCTCGGAAATAATTTGAGCCGGAGCTTGGTTTCTTTCTCTTTGTTGTTTACTTATCACGCTGCATAATATAATCTGACTGAATTATCACCAGTGCCATTAGAAGCTCGAAGTGATACAGTTTCCTCCTACGTTTCACTTTCCCCGCCGTCTTATTATATTTATTTTCTGTTTGCTCCAATACCACCTTTCTGCTTTCTTTTGTCAGAATGTAAATATGAATATGTATACTGCGGATGAACGATCTGCGAAGAAAATCTTGATAGGATCTAGTTAAGAAGATCATCAGCAACCATTGAAATTCCGTTGACAATATCAGAGTTAGTATAATTTTTCTGATATTTATCTTGCAGAGAAAGCACGTAAAAAGTGTTTCTCTAAAATCTTGCTTTTCAGCCTAATTCAATATTCGTATATAAAGAGAAAGTTCTTACATTTAAAAACATCCCTCCTATTTATTTGACCGAGCGGAGTAAAGCGGAGATGATATGGAATGTATTTATGTGTAGGTGTGAAAGGATCTAAGAAAAAAATAAAACAACCATTGGGCCATTGGAAAAAAGTAAAATATAAAAACAACAATTTTTACCACTTTTTTGCATCCTTTATAGTACCTTGTGGTATGTTGAATTATATTATCATGTGCATACATAAACTTGGGTGAAGTGCCTTGAGAATGATGATATGCGCATCTGGTGTATTTGAACTGAGGGCCGACGGACTTAAGGGACAGAAGAGAAAACACATGAAATAGGAGTAAATGTCGATATGATGCTTTCACTGGTTCTTTCTTCACAATGGGAGTAGTTGCACGGAGTCATAGCATGACATCATTTTCTTACACTCTTTCAAGCAGGATATCCTACAGCTTTCGATGGCAGTAAAAATGGTAGAAAATTACTGTGGAACTCATAAAAGAGATCGTTATGTCTGCGCCCAAACTGTATAGTGAAAGTGAAATGTTTGCAATGCGATAGGAAGAAGGAAGTTTGTGAAAAAATGCATTAATCTTAGTATATGGAAACTGAAAAGGGGAAACAAGTATAGTATGAGAAATAGAAAGGAAAAAAGCATGTACATACTTATTACCTGCTTATGTACAGCCCTGCTACGGTCTGGCTGTGCCCAACCAACTTCAGTTAAGAACGTTTGTCTTGCTCCGCGCGCATCGCAAAGCACTACTTTTAATATGCTCCATCAAAAATACATTTTTCTCTGAGGAGCAAAATAAGTAGTGGCACTGGAAGGGAAAAGGGAAGTTCACAAGTGCACGAAACAGGGAAACGTCTGGCTTTAACTCTTCTACTGTTGGATATCGGAGGAATGGAAGGGTTTTTGTTTGCATTATGCAATATACTTTTACTGCCCGTGTGGTTATCCATCCTTTCCCGTTTTAAGTACGTTTTGGATCCTTAAGGAATAAGATAACGAACGTGTCTCTTCTCTTGCACGCATTTTGTGTTATTTCATTTCATACATGGGACGAGCACAATTCATTCAAAAGTGTTTTACTGGCATTGCACTGGCAGTGCTTGTTGGAATGTGAAGTGGGGGATAATAAATAAAAGATAAGAAACAAGGCACACACCCAAGCTACTTTAACACCGTCCAAATCTCTTGATCCCCTGACCATATAAAAATCCTACTTAACTAAGAGAGCATTAGCCAAAATTCAGTTTCCGCTTTTTTAGAACGCCAAAATTGGAAGCTTTGTTCAAAATATCAACACAAACAACGGTCGTTGTCCTTTCCTAGAAACAATTTGTCTCCTATGAATGACTTTTTTTGGGGCTGCAGACACTTTGTCACTTTCTTTAAAAAATTACGCTTCTTATGTTAGGCAGACACGGAGAGTCGAAAGAGCCATTAGAATAAAATCCATATATCACTTGAGTGGTAATTACAAATTCATTATTAATGCACACATGCACGACATTTTGGGATAGATACAATTTAGTAAGACACTGGAAACTTACTCCAACTTTTATTTAGCAGCTGGCAGAAACGATAAAAGTTCCGTGCAGTGATTTCGGCATTTATTATTCGTCGGATGATGCATGTTCTATAGTATATAATTTTTGTAGGCCTATTAGGGGCAATTTAATAATTTAATGTAGGAAAACAATAAAGAACATTAGAGTATGGACATTATAAAGATAAGTAAGTAAAGTAAATTTTCATATAACAAATAATAAATGAAAGTTTCATGATAATTCTTTTTAAAACACATATTGGAGCTACCTTTGAAGAACAAAGGCAAACTGATGAAAGTGGGTGTTGCGCTTGTCATATTGTTAAAACACAATGTTGCAACACTGAAAGCTGTATAGCAGCAGCTGCTGCAGAGGCTACTGGTGCTGAAGATAACGACTAAAAAAAGGTGCTCTCGACGACGCAACTTGTATAACAATAGATTCTTCTTGCTTGAATATTTTTGTACAACAAAGTGAAAATATAATTTCTGGTAAAGGATTTGATTTCCTCCGCACTTCCTACACGACAACAACTTTTTAAAGTGCAAAACAAGTTGCTTGATAATGAGAGCAAAAATATGGAAGTGCGGCACATTGGGAAATTCATATTTTGATTTTTGTAAACAACTTCTGAATTTCCTTATTTCTTCACGATGAAATTATTATATGATGAGAGACGATGAAGCTGTTGACTTACTTCAATTCAGATTGTATATGAGCTACTACAAACCAAACTAGCCCAGATGATGTAATGTTTTATATAGGGTTTTACTACCTCACTACCTCAACTGAGATTACGACTCTGACTTTGGGGTAAATCAGGACCAGAACTGTAAAAAATCCCAGCAGTCATTTACATTACGTTTGTCTGACTGGTATCCTTCATCCATTTTAAATGACGTAAAGAAACCCCTTTTATGAATTCTCTTCACGCTTTGATGCCTAGTTTTGTTTGATGATAATGATTCCAGACGGATTTTATGAACCCCTACCCAATTCTTTTAAATGAGCTACAACTTTACTTGTTTGCTACAAGGACAGCGAAAGAGCGAATTCTACTCCGTGAACAAATTAGGTGAACAAAAATGCGTGGATGTTGCTTGAAGTGTTTTAAGCACTCAAAGCTGCAGAAAATTCTTTACAAGGCACAAAGAGCAATGACAGAGATGGAGCATCAAGAAAGTGATTTTTTTTGTTTATTGCTTTGCTTACACAATTCTTCACTTTACCTGTTTGTACCTGTTTCCAGGCTCTTTAATAGTGCTAACCATGCAACCTTCCGTCTCCAAAGGGTAACAGTATTATCTAAGAAATGTGGGTGTACATGAAACTACCTTAGAATTGACGAAATATTCTATTCGTTCAATGCAATTTATGCCTTATAATTAAAGGTTTTGAGCGTTTTAAATATTTAGTTGTGTAATATAAAATATAAAATTTGAAAGTTTTAATTTTTCCATTTGATACTGAAAACAAAAGCAAAAAGATCGACATTTTCTATTTTTACTTCCTTTTATACGTCAATGAAATAAAGCAATTCCACAAACCTTTTGTCATCGGCTTTTCCTTGTAGATTGTGATGTAACTACTTCTTTTGTCCTTTGTGATGTATTCTGATAAAATTTGCTTGCTCTGTTAAATTAGAAAAGGCTGCTCCATTGGATTTCTTGCAAGATAAAATGTCCCTTTCCGATAGTTGGAATTCGGTAATAAACAAACAAATGTGTATTTCATATGAATGTGTCACTCCCCGGGCTAGCTTCTAAATAGTATTGTACCATTTCTACAGAAATAGCTACAACTGCGGGATAATAAAATATGACATTATAAAATAGCATTGATTTGCTTCGAGCTGTGACGAAAGGTTTGTCACGTCGCTATTTTCAGGTAATCACGTTCGTATTTGTACAAGTAGATTGTGTGTGAAATTTGTTCAGTCGAACATGACTCAAGAGGCTCTCTAAGTGTGGAGATGGAATTATTGGCGTGTTCTGCAAAGAAATAGCGTGTTCATAGTCGCATTTGGACATACAGATTTGATACAAACCCAACGTGCATTATTTACATGACCGTTATTCTTTAGATATCAAAATCAATCCCAAAACTCTATACAGTGGACTCTTTACATTTACTAGAAAGTCCGACTCGGAAGTTTATATAGTATATATGTACGTAGAAATATACAATTGTGGAAATGTTTTCATTGTATGGGTTCAGCAGCTGAACTTTAGGTGCACTTCTCAAGCGATAGTATAGATTTTGACTTTAGACGAGACTTTATAGACTAAACTTGGTATGGATTTTGTCTAGCGCGGCATCATGCTCTCGCCTCCACACTCCCATTGCGTAGGCATGGAAGGAGTGACGGAAGATTTTTATTACTGGCCGAATGAAGACAAAGACTGAATGAAGTGTAAAGCCCGAAAGGTAGCGGTTTTTACTTTACTTTAGAACTGAGGTAGCGAACTGAGTATGTAGAATAATGTAAGAATGCCATCTCGATTTTTCCAAGTTCTAAGTTTTTTTTTTTACTTTCAAGAATTTGATATACTTTTTAGTTATAGTTGTGAAAAACTATTCGCCCCAAATTCGCTGTTTAATAATTATGGCGGCGCATCCATTGCTTCTACTGTCGTTCGTAATACTTACCGTGACGGCTGGCTATGCCAGCAAGTATCACATTCGACAGATTTATAGGGACAAATGTTGAAAATGACCCGTGTGAATGTATGGATGTCGTTCAACGAAAAAATACTTGTGGGCAACTCTTCAAGTAAATTCCTTCGTGTCTTGTGTGGGATATGACAAAGTTGGGTAATATCAATTTGCCGAGATTTTTCGTTCTTTCTTTACGTGTGTCCCGTTTTCTTTTTTTTCCTGAGTCCGAACGATTCGGTGTGTGGTCCCAAAGTTGAATCACTTAGATTACGTAGAACCATCTTTAAGAAGCTTAGAGGCGAATAGTGAACTGGTTGCTATCCGTTTTGTCCCAAAAATGAATTGACTCACTGAGCTCACTCAGCCAAAAAGGGAAGTTGCATCTGTAATGGAATGACAGTATTTTACTTACGTATTTTATTGTCTCCAAAAGTAATATTGTAATAATAGTAATAATAATAATAACAGCTAAAAAGAAAGTTACATTGAAAGAGAAAGGAGTAAAGTTCAATGTTCGAAAGTAAAGTGTTTTAAATCATGATGTGACTTCATGCACTGAATGAACAGCCCTTATAGGATTTACTCTTCTTTGTCTGAAGATCATACTGGATAATTTAACTTTAAGTAAGATATAAACTTGTTCTAAAAAAAGTTGTAGCAGTCAATTCGTTGTTGACATTTTAGGAACGATGCCCAGTCGAAACCATGAATCCTCCGATCTTTACAATTCCTCTTCGTTTCCGGTTTCGGAGGCGCTCCTTTTTTTACATGTGACTTAACTCAGTTAACAGACTTCTCGAAGGTAATCAACCAAATTGAAGCTATAAATTATTCCTCGCCATTATTGAAACACTCCATTGAAAGTCTCCATTGAAACTCTATTGATGTCCAATCCCCACTACAAATTAAGTTTCGTTGAACCTTAAGGATTCCATTATTAAAGGGTTGGGCTTCGTAAGTGTGTGTGTAATTAGATTGAATTTTAACCACCATTGAAAAGTTTGTGTCAAGGTTCTTTGTTATTATAATACACGTTATTTTATCGTACACAGTTACAAGGTTTTTATTTTATTTTATTCACTCCATTGGGGTGGGGTCATGTTTTCATGCGATGCACACACGAGTTTCACATTACTACATTCACTTTATTTGTTCCTGTGAAGATATTCAAATTTTTGCCGATATTGCGAAGTACACGCGTCGTTTCTTCATAAAATGCGTGTTGCTTTATACAGATACATTACATACTTAAGCAACAGACAAAAATTCAAGAAATAGAAGTGACGGATGAAATATGTCTCTGTGGATTCATATTTATTCAATAGAAAATATAGGCTATAGATCAGATCAGAACCCATTTGGAGATGAAATCTAAAGTCTAGGCATTAAAATTCACTGCGTCATGGCTTCATGTGAGTGGGAGCTGCATAGTGGGAATGGTATTACGATTCAAAGAACCTTTAGGTCTTCATTCATTTATTATTAACAATTCTCAATAGACTTTCCATGTGGTGCCCGTTTCAGGTTGTTGCATATTTTGCCCCATCGCTAGATCAGGGTGAAATGGGACGTTTACAAAAATTATCAAGCTGCGTGAAAAGGTACATTCGACACAAATTCGGTTAGGACCACCATGCTGCCGTACTGCTTTCATCTAAAAATTTCAACTCAAAGAGTTTTGAAATTCGCCTAAATTCTTTCTTGTGGTTACAGAAGCTTTCGTCCTGCATGAGTGTAAGTGTAAGTTCAAAGCTAACAACCCTTAGCGATTTAATATCCCCAGCGAATATGAGCAGTTTCGTGACTAATTTGTGGTACACGCGTGACACAAGTTTACAAACACCTACAATGTAAATAATAGAAGAGACTATGTAGCAATGGAATAATTTACAAGCCGAAACAAAATTATGTATTAATGACTGTATCCACTGTGCAAATTACTCGTGGTTTCAATCAAGATTTTTATGATTTGATGGTGTCATGATTCAAATCTATTCGGTTATTTTGCAGGCGTATTATGACTTTTACTACAATCCAACTGCTGTCCATAATACGAGCAGACACCCATTTTATTTTGGTTTCCTTTAACCCACAAAAGAAAAATCTCCAAATCAAACAATCAAATCGAGGACAGTTATGTATAAGTATGCCAGAATAAATCAGATTGGTCCGGAGCTTGAACGAATCCCAAGAAGCTGAAATTAATACCTTAGTATAAATTGTAAATTAAATGTTAGTGTTAATATGTAGGTAATAAACTTTATTTAGTTACTAAAATTCTGTAAAGGTTTTAAAATGTTTATCATAACATTAACCGTTGCAATACTTTTTCTTTTAATTCTTTTTGTTCCTGTTATGTTTTTGAATTACTCTTCTAATCAATATTAATTGCAAAATGTTTGAAGCAACGCCATTATTTCTTCTCGGTCGATTACTTTAAGAGCTGAACAATGGTTTACTTTTTGTTTGATTTGAATAGGTGTATTGTATTTTCATACTTCAGGAGCATTTTTGTTTTAGATTTCACAGTATTTCATCAAAGCTAAACGTACACTAATTAATTAAAATGTGCTCCAAAGGCGTCGAGTTGGAAAGCTCAAGTCAATAACTAAATAAACTAACTAATAAACTAACTAAATACTAAGTAAATACTAAGTAAATAACTAACTAAATAAACCCAAGTCAATACATGCATTTTCGCCACGTTACGACTGCCTTTAGTCTCATCAGTCTGACTTTGAAGTTGGAATTGTTCAGTTTGCTTTTACTTTGTACAATCAGAGACAGAAGTAGAGTCTCAAAAAGAAAACATCCATATATTTCCCTAAAATAACACTTTTGACAGTTGTAACTGAAAAAATTCAGCTGGGGGTTTACACGTGCACCAGCCAACCTTACACTACTTAAAGTACAAGTTCAGCGCTTTTTATACTGTCAAGTAACATAAGACTTTTTACGAGTATATAAAAAGTTTATGGTGTTGCTCGATTTCTCTTTCGTGTAGATTTAACGTGACAGGTGGAATTGGAAATGTGCCGAAAAATCTACTAAAGAGTCCCCCGAAAATAAAAGATTCCATCTTGCTTAGTTGCTTGCACCACAATTGCCAATTTATACGATCGCGGAACACATTTTATTTACATAAATATTGCACTGAGATTTTCGAGTGTTTTGGAAACTCCAAATGTACTCATTTGAGTTGATGAAGTGTGCCACTGCCACTCTGATCATTCCATATCCCTTAAGCGAGTATGTACATAAACATATCTTTCTGTCGACGGTTCGTTAAATTACCTACAGAAAATATCATTCCGAGCTGTATTCATGTTTTTTTTAACTTTTCCTCTATTCTCTGAATATATGGAATGAGTTTTTGATGAGTTTTGTTGGAATAGACCAGTTGAGAATTTTTCAGAAGAACATCAGAGAACAGAGTGAAACAGTTGGATATCTAAATTGTATTAGTCTTTTTCATCATTATTATGTCGTTTATAAAATAACAGTTGGCAGATCATTGGACCAAATTACGTATGTGACCGTGATAGTCCTTTCCTTTATAAGTATTATCTAATACCACTATTGGAAAACAGATATTTGAAATGTGAAAATATTTCATAATCACAAGACAAACAAAGATGAAGGAATTGTGTATACGGATCCTGAGTGCTGCATCTAGGCATTCAAGATTAAAATGATATCTTTTAAAGATAAAATGAAAGAAAACTTCCAAAGTGTTCAAAAATCCATTGATTGAGGAAATTGGATAGATGCCTCGTTTAAAAACCAATGATTTAAATGGCTCTTTTCGTTAGGACGATGAATTTAATCATTTCTAGTTTTTATTTACTGAGAGTATATAAAACTCGAATTACTTTTAATCTATCTTTCTCTGCATTAGTTTAAAAAAATGTTGTTTGATCTTTTGGGTGTAGATATAATGTACATATGCTGGGGGAATTTATGGAGTTTATTTTTAAAATTGTTTTTGAAATTTTTGGTTCTTTTCTTTTCATTTCGAATACTTGCAATTTTGCCAAATAGCATAGTAGCATACTAGCATATTGTTACAAAATAATCCAGTTCAATAAGAAACGTTTGTAGGATGAAACGTCAGATTCCTTCATATTTTCAATTGGCTTATCGTAGTTCATTTCATCACATGTTTGTTGGTTGATGAAGTGACCAGAGAATGAATCGAAGTAGAAGATGAGAAGGTTTGTATTATTAATGCTCGAGTTCCTAATTGAAGGCTACCAAATAGAAATTGAAGTCTTTGGTTTTTCTCATAACATGCTTTCTGGATCACTTGACTTGAATTGTATCCTGAGTGGCGTTGGTACCGCGGTTACTCTCCTTCAACTTTTAGTACATTTTATGAAAGGCTATACAAAAATCCAGCTCATCTCCTTGGTCCGACGCCACTAATTCTGACCTTCGTCTGGGCCGTGCTTTTAGAGATTCGTTGTGTCTTTCTTTCGCTTCATATTATTAAAGACGAAATAGAGTCCAGAGATTGAACGTGGAACTCAAGCTTGAAAACACTTCTGAAATTATCTACTTTCTATCATACGCAAACAACAAAAAAGCGTTTGTTCCTATCCTATCTCTAAACATTTGAAATGGAAAAGTAGTGAAGGGTAAAAGTAACATTTCTTTTCCTGTCTTTTCCTTTGATCCGTCAAGTCAGAAATAAAATGCAAATATGTAAAAGGAATGGAATGGATCAACAGTTTTATAGCACTGACTGAGTGAGGTAACTTTTCGGCGACTTTGCTCATAATTTATTTCCGAATTCAGTTCAAACGGTATAATAGATTGCACAGTTTCAGTTCAGTTCGTTCTTACGTCTGCTTAAAGTTTACTTCAACATAATATCTAACATAATATCTGTATTCTGTAGTCACAGACAAATACAAAAATTGGTGGAAAACTAAGGGCCACACAATGTCGGTGGTACAACAGATCGTCTTCAAGGAAGACAACGTTTTAAAAAAATACGAATATCTGGTTTTGCAACATTGTTCAGTATTCAATGAAGGCACTATTTCCATCTTTCATTGAAAGTAAAAAAAGGAAACGAAAAACAGAAAATTGACATGAAACTGCTATGTTATAAGCTCAAACACGGTAGTTTCACTTCTGTCAGTTTTTGGAAGTGACAAACTTTTGATGTAAAGTGCTTTCGGGAAGTTGGGCGAGCTTTTAGAAAATTGAAATGAAACAAAAATGTAAATGTGTTTACTTATACCGAGAATAACTGTGTAAGTAAACAGATGATATTCAAGTTTTAAATGAAAAAGGTTCACGTTTAAATCACATTACGTGTCTCTAGAGGAATTTCATCGTCGGCTATTTGCAAAATGTACATATTCCAAGAATAGTTAGGTTAAAAGTCAGAATTAACATTGCTTTTTGAACTAGTACAATAAATACCAAATCACTCACCAATGATCATCATGGTCAATAGACTTGTAAATAACATTTTCAAGTCTTCAATAACGTCTACTTTTCTTTTAATAGTTACAATAAAATATTTACGATATAACCTTGACAAGCAATTGAATCGAAAATGAGCTAGTACTCAATCTGCCCTTTGTATTATCTGGGCTAAACTTGGGTATTTGGAGTTGAGGTTATTTTAATGCTATATTTTTTATTTTATAGAAACAATTTTTATTTATGACTTTCATGTTTAAACTAAACCTATCAATATCATCGTTGTGTGGGCTGAACTGTTTCCTTTCATTTCGCTGAATTTTGTTTGAAACAATTTCTGGAAGAAAGGCGGAAGTTGGGGTATCTGCATATAATCAAATCAAAAGTGAGGCGTAGTAACACTTTAACAAGGCGTTTCACTTTAAAAGCCATTTTCTCAAGTTGTGCTCTCATAAAATATGCCTTCACCTCTTTTACTTAATGATTATTTATATGATCGGAAGGTATGATTTAAGAGTGATTTTAAGTTATTATTTCAAACATTCCCTTACTCCAACTTTCCTAAGAATTTTAAAGTTGGCCGCTTTGCCTTTGCGTGTAAGTTTGTAGGTTTTCATGCTTGCGAAATTTACTTCCACTTTGTTTATTTTTACGCTCATGACTTTTCTAGTTTCAACATTGCCTTCGTGGTGTGCAGTGTACCATGCACACATCTTTCTTTCTCCCGTGAATGATATGATAGAAAGCTCTCAGTGACATGACATATAGTTTACAGTTAATTTGAATGTAGCATTTGTTAAACCTCCTGAAATAATTTTTCTTTTGTCTCAAAGCAAATTACTCTTTAGTTTGAGACAAATTGCATAACCATCAATCTATGTCTTACATATAACCCATCTATTAGAGAAAGGAGATCAAGCAAATGGAGAAGAAAATGTAGTATGTCATGAATGCGGAATGTATTTGTACTATACATATATAATTTGATGTATGGAAATTTCGTCATCTCTGACATTAGTCTGTGTTGAATAAAATAATAGGAATGAGGATAGGTATGAGCATGAGCATCGTACCAACCTACACCATTTCCTACACTGCAGTGGTGGCAGAATAGCAGTTTCTCATTTCATTTCGAACACTGCAAATTTATGAGCAGGTTATAATTCACACATTCACTAAACAAATCATAACTTGGACAGCAGTGAAGAGTTTGAAAAAATCTGTCGCTTCGTTTCCTTTGTCATCATCATCATCTTTTCAAATCATCATGGCCTACATACTTTGTACGTACGTAATAAAATATTTAGATCTGCAAAAATATCCTTAGCCTTTCCCTTGAAATGGAATACCATTGGTAAGTAAAGTGAACGACATCACTTGCATGTGTGGATATGTTGAGGATTCTTCTTGATTCCCAGAAATAAAAAATGCTAGCTTTAGCTTTCCGTTTGCTCTCAAAATTGTCGTTTCATTCTAACGTAAATATTATTTATTCTATCCAGTTGAGTTCCATGTGTGCATCTTGAGCGGGAAAGCTATGTCATCATATCCTCCCCGTCAACATGTGTACTACCACCACCACATAGAATATTTTTAAAAATAAAGTATACATAGAATACTTCCGAGTCTGGGCGTAATAAAATAAAAATACATAGCTACTCATCATTATGTTTTCTGCGCCATGCCTTTTTGACAGTGACTCAGAGAACAATTTATACAGAAAAAAATTTATACAAAATTTGCACATACAAAAGTGCCTTCCTTCAAACTCTTTCATTTCCCATTTCTTCTTATGCTAAAATCGTGCCAAAAAAGAAAAGTCTGCAAAAAACAATCTAGCCATCAGCTCAACTCAAAATATTCCGGGATGCCACTGTAGGTAAAAGGGCGTTTTCTTTTATTGCCTAATACATAGACAGGCATAAACGAGGTTTTCCAAAGACAAACTTCTAAAGCCACTGCATTCAACTGAAGCAAATGGAAAGACAGGAAAACATCTCGGAAATTAAATTTGTCGCTGTTCAGCAGATCTCCTTCCCGTTTTTGGAATTTTATTTCCTGTTTTTCCATTCATGATCTTGAGGCGAGAGTGAACTTTCTTCATCAGGCAAGAGTTCCTTATTGACAAGAAGTACGATCATAAAGTCAACAAAGACACTATTGTGGTATTTCAGTATTAAGCTTATTCATTCTCTCTTCACTACACTATTTGCAAGAACTATCTAAAATGGTGTGTAGCACTTTGTTTCTTTCAGCTTCTAAACCCTTAAAAATTGTCTTTTAGAAAATTCTTAAACGATGCTCATCAGTCGAACTTCGCTACAACATAACTAATTGTTTGTCGTTTAGAAAATGTTCCGCTAAGCATTCGTATCACGTCACAGTAATTCCAAAATCAATGGTTATGTTTTGGAGAAAGGAGTGAAAGCAAAATAAAAATAAATGCTGTTTCACTGTAGGCGTACAATAAAGGGAAGAAGGAAAAACAAAAATGATCCTTTCAACTTTAGTGCCTTGATTGAATGTGGCCATCAAACTTGTATTATTTCACGATTTATAGGAAAATGTTGAAGGCTGGTAATCCGAAAAGCGATTTTTCCTGTAGCAACATTTGGATTGAAGTTGCGTTGTAGTACGAAAGCTGCCCCGCGTCAGTTGGCAAACTGCGCTCCGGCTTTTCTCGACCCTGCTCCCCATTTATGAGGTTGCGGTCATCAAAAGCGGATTTCCATCGGAGCGGAGTGCTCTTTTCGTTTAGGTTAATGTGATTTTGCACTCAAATACGTGACATGCAATACGTAATGAGACTTTCAGTCGCGTTTGTTCCTTCCCTTGTCTTGATGATGACGATAATGATAATTGATAACATTCTACGTACTGAGTACGTAATTTGGTAATTTATATCGCTTCGCATCGACTGGTGGCTGACTACCATCAAAGTGACTGCACGTCTTTCCAGCAAAGCATTTTGTAACATTTATAGTGCAAAATTAATAAAACGTAAATATTATTGGAAACCTTCATAATCTCATTTCCTTTCATCTTTTATTCAGACATTAACATTCCGTACATGGACGTCCGATCGTTTTTCCTGCCCTGTGAGAAAATCTTTTCTGTTGAGTGCTACTTGAAGTGAGTCATTACTGAAATTGGTGTTTGTACGGGATGCTGACAAGTCCAATTTCAGTTTTTTATGAGTTTACGTTGCCTGTCTCGATTTTTCAACGCGAGAAACGTTTATTTTCATTATAAACTATATGTCTTAATTACTGAGCCTCACTGTCTTGTCTGCCAAGTACCATTAAACACCAGTTAAAGTGAGTAGCGTCGTTTTCCTTCTCGTCTCAAATCTCAGTTTTGAATTCTAAATGGGAAATGTGCGATACGATGAGTAGCAAAGTAATACAACACGCGACTTGAGGAATGCTTTACAGTTGTCGGGTTTCATTTTACTTCTCTCTACTTTTAATATGTGAAGTATATAATTTTGCAGCGACAGCAGCAGCAGCAGCAGCCAAATAGTTTTCTTTTGAAAGAAATGTGAAACATACCCCAAGAGGAGCAAAATTCTGAAAAAACCGAGAAAGAAAAGTTGCTTCATTTTAGCAATGCATTTCTCAATAGTCACGTGCAAATAAGTGAGAAAAACCAAAAAGAATAACATCTATGCTTTGTCTGGCTGGAAGCTTTAAGAAAAGGATTCTTCATCTGTGAGTACAATACAATGAAAAATAAATGTTCCTGTAGATAGCGAATATCTGTTGTTGGAAGTTGAAATAAATCTTAGCAGGCTCTTAAAGAAGCTGAAAACAAAGGAAGTGAGTAAACCGTTGAAGTAGAAACTTATATCATTTCGCGAATCATAAATATTATGATAAATGAATAATGCAAGGAAAATGTTAAACAGCATGGCTATGGTTGCATCTTGCATCTAAATTGGAATATGCTTACCACACGCATGCAATAACAAACACCCATAAAACATCCTTCAAGCCAAAGTGTCTGCTACTTTTCCATTTTTTGAAATCGATGTGGCTTTCGAAAGGTGAACGGTACAAGTTCTGCTTTGGAAGCTCTTTCTAGGAGAGTTCAATGTACCATTTTATATATCCATGTTTCCACTTTCGTGATTGTTCCTTACAGTGTTATGTGAACATCTTAAAATCTATGGATGTAATCTTCATTCAACTATAAACCGTATTTTCAATAGAATGAACAACTACATATAAGTTTATTGACATCCGCAGGGAAAAATCACAAGTCGAGCAATACTTCCTTTCACCACGATTATTTCTCTTCTCATAGATTGATCTCAAAATTGACAGTATTTTAGTCCATAAATATGATGAAAGTATCGTAGATTGAAACGGTCGAAAATTGATATAGTGCTTTTCTGTGTTGTTGTAACATAACATAATGTAGCACAAACCTAGTTACATTCCTATTTATCAAGCTGGAATTGTAAAATGTGGAATTTTATTTCAGCAGTTGGTTTGAAAAGCCCCTCTACAGACACCGGAAACAAAAGTCAATACATTATATTTATGTGTGTACATTGGTAAAGAGGTAATTTCGTATTCATAACCACTTTTCCAAGAAACGAAATTTATATTCTGCCTGTAGACCGGACTTGTACCTACAAGTTAAGAAATGTGTAAGAATTTGAAGCAAGAAAAGGACAGCAAATACAACATTTTAACTGGTTTAGGCGAAAGAATCCGTTGCAAATGGAATGAATGTCATTTCAATCACTCCCAGTTCAATATGTATCTTTCCTCTCAAGATGATCATAAGTGGTCAGCTCAGGTCTCTAGTGCTTCCCTTATCGCCTCGAATTGTCTTATTGTAGAAAGGTTGAGATTTATTCTGATTGAATGGCACAACCCATTTTCAGCATCTGTTCTTGACTTGACTGTCAAACCCTAAAACGTCTTCGCGAACCAATTCTTCGGAGGTTTTTAAACTGCGAAAGGCGAAAAAAGTGTTATCTTTAAAACAAAATGATGGATGGGTTTGCCTGTCTGCATTTTTGCAGCGGGTCGAGGTGCGACATATTATCCTTGTAATCAAATAGAGAGAGGTTAAATGTGAATTGAATACAATGTTCCCATTGACTCCAGAGTCAAAAGTTTCAGAGCTTCTGTTTCTGTCTCTGGAAGAAACAATATCGATCCCGACGTTAGTATGCAAAATAGTGATAGAGATGGAACTCACTTTCGTGATGCCATCAAGCCGAGTGTTTTCTCAGCACTTTTTCGTTGACAGACAAGAAAATGAGGTTTTTAAGGTGAAACCTAAGCACACAAATGAACCTTTATGCTCATGTCAAAATAAAGAATGAATGGTACTGTTTTTTTGTTTGAACTTGACAACGAGTAGAGCACAATACCCTTCACTTGATGTTATGAGATTGAATGATTGTAGCTTGTTTTCAGTTTCCAAATTCCAACAATGGTTTCTAGATTTTAACTTGTGAAATGCTAATTAGTTTTATTGTTACTTCACGGCATGTTATGTTGACATATGTGTAATGAATTTTATCTTTGTATTAACCGTTATTTCCAGTTGCTTTAGTTAGCCTTATGAAACAAATCTAACAGATCATTAAACGCGCCATAACCAAGAGGTTTTCATGAGGTTTATGCTACCAGACCGGTTCTAAACGACGCGAAAGACTGTGTAGAATCCGATGGTAGCAACGTCATGGTGGAAAACCTCACTCGTTTTCGATATATTTACGCCAAAAGTTGACCCTTCGTCCACTTAGAAGCATGGTTGCTAAGAATAATAAAAGTCAGTTGCTAAAAATCTGGCCATATTTTTATACTTTCTTTTCCTAATCCATTACTCCTTTCATTCATTGTCCGTACCCTTCTTTGGAATAAATATAAAAAGACTGTTTCTGTAGTGCTCGTTAAGTAAAACCGTGAAACGTTTTTCTCAAATACATTATATATATGTATAGGTAATAATGTATTGCTTAACGAGAAAATCATTCGCAGGACTGAGCAAAAATATTTTCTGGTAGCTTGTAGGGGTCCAAATTACAAAATAGGCTAATTTCACCTGCGTTGTGGAAACTGGCACTTTCGTACGTGATATGTTGATGAAGGTCTGAGATACAGTCAAGTTAAATTAGTAGTCGAGTCATTTGTACAATTCGCAATCGATGACCAGAACATTGCAGGTATGTGTGTTTGAACATTATACACCTGGTACAACTTAAGAAATTTGCATTTGATGAATAGTTTAGCAAAGTAACAAACCTTGATTAGTATAAGAAACATGTTATTTGAGTAAGAAATTACAGCTTTTTTTTGCTACTGACCGAGGCAGGATATTTCAAAATACAAAATTGTATGGAATCAAAACGCTTCCTAATTATTGTTGTGCTCTGCCAACAAATGGTCTTGTTTGTTGCAATTGGATAATTTACTGATAACCTACATCTAAAAATATGCTGCATTCATTTCTTCAAAGTACCTAATCTGTACCATGTTGCGAAATGTAGGAAAGTTTGGACTTTTGATTATTTATTGTGCTCAAAAAAATTTATCCAGATGTTTCTTGTTGGTAATAATGGAGGCGTTACATGATTTAATACAACAGAATGCGGCACTGTCAACCAAATTCATTGTAATATATTTTTCTATTTACCAAAGGCAATGAGAAATTACAAATAACGCCAAAATCATAAATCTACAGAAAATTGCAAGTCTCCATAATAAATTCAAATATCTGTGTCCTCAAAAGCAGCAGAAATGGCACACATATTTACAACCCATAGTAAGTATGAATGGTTCATAAGATTGAGTCGCCCAGCTTTATGGAAGTTAAGCCAGTTAATGCAATAATGAAGTGATGTAAAAAGGAATTCTTCAAATCCATAAATAACGAGAATGCGGGAAAGAATATATTGCGTTGCTGGTGTCACTACAAAAGTAGGATTCATTGAACAGGAACAAAAACAAAATTCAATGTGAAGCCGTTCCACCGAACGTACTTATCCCGCTTCAAGTCCATTTGTGTTACATGACTTGTCATACAGAAAACATCATGTCCCATGAGCTAAGCTGGAACTGCTGATCTTGAAGAAAGGCGCTGTGGAACTGGCTCACAATAAGTGCTGTAGGAAGATGAGTTTCGTAGTTGCAAAAGTTGTAACTTTCACCGTCTGCAGAGCAAGCAGACGATAGGAGCGATGACAATGACTTTTCTATACCACTTTTACTGCATTCATGCAGATGTAGGAATATTTCCACCAAAAATGTCGACTACTTCTACTACCCCTATTACTTTGGATGATCACTGTAGTCTAAGTATTTTTCCTAGGAATCGCATTCTTTCTAGAAACGGAAGATCAGAAGATGAACAGGAAGAATACAAAAAATGCCACCCGCAGACTTCAAGCGTAAACATAGGTATCCAAATGATATAACCTATTGAAGAAGCTCAGGCAATGTGTAGTAGAGCCATTGTAATAAAATGCACGAAATATTGTCTGATCGACATTGTCTCAGAAACCCCCAACCTCCCTTGCCCTAACAGTTAATAGGAAAGTTTTTCTGTATCCATGTTTATATTTGTATTTAGCAGCGACCAGACAGATCAAATAGGATCACTTGTCGCATTTCTTTAGCTTTTGCTGCAGATGGTTGGTGGAAAGACATAATAATTGCAACAAGGTTTAATACAAAAAGCGGTAGTTGAAAATATGCACAGAAGAGCACAATACACGCGCTATGTGGTCCCTTGTAGAAAAACAAGTAAAAAGGAAGCGTCATCAACAACTGTCCAAAGCAACGAGGAATCACAAACGCAAAAGGACGGGAAAACGCAATACTTTCGAGACATGGGGAAAAGTCAAACTGAACCTTGAAAAGAATTGAATAAGTTAAACATACACATGACGATAAGCCATAAGCAATGTTGTACTGTATGAAGAGAGTTCGAGTAGATGGGGAAAGGAATGAAGTGAAGTACTTTTTACAAATCGCTCCTTTTGACGCTTTTATGTGCTCCTTTTTTGTACTTTTTCCACTTTGCTACTGAAGTGATGTAGAATAAAGTAAAGCCAAAAACTTCTCTTTGGCATTGTGCAATGAAGCAAAGTGTACTCCATTTAACAGTGCTACACTTGTAAAGTATTACGATACCATGTAACATGAGGAACTGCATTACAGAATTCTATACAATGATAATATAAGTTAGGTATCATTCGTTCAACTCTTGACGGCTAACTCTACTCAGTGCAAAACAATTCCTTTGGAGAGGCAATAGCAGTAAAAGCTTTTTGCAAATTTTAGAGTAATAAATAAAAACGACAACGGAAGTTTTTCCTGAAAAGCTGAGTTAAACTTGTGGACTTTTAGGTCGAGCAAAATATTCTTGAAGTTTGACAGCTGGAGTTGATTACTGTAATTAATTGCTAATGAATTCATAGCTGAAACAGTTTCAATGAAATATGTAATATCGTATTACAGTATAAACAAGACGAACTAATTTAAAGGCTATACTAATTAATAAAGTGAAACTCAATAATAATATCAAAATAAAATATTACATGAAACTGTTTTATTACAACGTAGTTTCACAAAGAGTTGATTCTGCGTTCATTCAGTTAGAAACTAAATAAATAGTCTGCAGCTGTCTCCACTTCACTTTCTACTTGAAAAAAGCTGTCACATTTTCAGACAAATTCAATTTAAAACAAAATAAGTATTTTTAAACTTTTTCTAATTTTCAAGGTTGAATATGTATCCATTTTAAATTTAATATTTGATGTAAAATTTAGCTTTGATTCATGTTTTGAAATTTATTTTCAGACAAATTCAATTTAAAACAAAATAAGTATTTTAAAACTTTTTATAATTTTCAAGGTTGAATATGTATCCATTTTTAATTTAATATTTGATGTAGCTTTGATTCATGTTATGAAATTTTTGAAATCATTTACACATTTCATCTTGCAACTTGCAGTCGCACCAAAAGGAAACAGTTTTCTGGAAACATTTTATCTTCATAATAAATCTTTTTTAATTTCTCAATTCGGTGTGAAAATTGTTAAGTCTTTGTCTATAAAGATGGATGGAGTAAATAATTAAAGCATTTATATATATATTCTACTTGGCGGAAGGCAAGAATGAATGGACGCGCCAGAAAAAATTGTAAAAGCAGAAAAAGAAAACAACTGAAAACTATATCAATCTTGTTCCTTCTGAATCTTGACCTTTAAACGTTTTCTTTAAGAACGTTTTAAAATCTCATACACTGAATTGTGTGCAAAAGGATGAGCAGGATAATTGAGTCTAAAATTGGAATGTCCGCAAAGTAGTGTTGTTTCTGCGAGCTAGTGAAGGATTTAAAACAAAATAGACCAATAAAACAGAAAAGAAAAGTACTCACACTTTTATGGGCTAAAACGTGCCTCGAATATTTGACCATTTGCCCTGGAGGACTGAGAACAAAGCAGAAGATTGTCCTTTAACCAAATTATATATTTGTTTGCTTACGATGGCTTTGGAATGTGGGTCAAAAACAATGAATAGTTGAAGTGAAAGCATCTAGCTGTTCGAATATTTGACCATTTGCCCTGGAGGACTGAGAACAAAGCAGAAGATTGTCTTTTAACCAAATTATATATTTGTTTGCTTACGATGGCTTTGGAATGTGGGTCAAAAACAATGAATAGTTGAAGTGAAAGCATCTAGCTGTAGCTTTTAAGTATAGTACACATACTCTTTGTATACACCTATGCCAAACTTAAGAGGACATGTGGCAAGGAACAACATGGATGGAATGACATGAACATGTCACTTTTGTCTCTTGGGTGGCTGCAAGTAAGCAGGAGATGCAGTCAATTTCATATCATTACTATACTTGTACAACTGCTCGATTGAAATAGTCAGGCCTTCTTTCCCTCAAGACTTTCTCTTTGCAAAAAGGTCTGCACTGTTTAACAAAAAGAATCCCTTTCTTCTCTGATTAACACTTTATACACAAAGCTCGCACAAAATATCTGCTCAACAAAACAAAACCATTCGCCCAAATATAATAGAAAAATGTCAATAATCATAAATATGTATGTATACAGTGTAAACTTTTTAATATATCGTGACATATTCATACTAAGAGAAAAGTTTGTAAGTTATGAGTCAGTTCTAGCAAATGTATGTCCACCCACAATTCCCCCTTCGATATGCGTATTTACTTAAGTAAAGTTAAGCTAAGAGATTTGTTTGTGTAAGGCTCGATTGTAAAACTTATTACTTCGTCAAATTATCTTATCCATTTCATATTAGAGGCAAATGCTGCAGAAATGCACAACTTTGGGTTCAGTTCTTTTATACTTTAAACGAATATTTGAACAAGTAAAGAATTCTTATATTTTCAGAAATACTTTCGGTTTCAAATTTTAAAATCTGTCAAAAATGTACAGTTGGAACACATAAGTGACAATGTAAAATTATCACAAAATGTTGATTTAATGTAATCTGTCCGTTGGTCATAGACTCCGTTGTAAACTTCTACAACTCATGTGGCTAATTTAAATATCACATCTGGAACATTATTATAATTACAAAAATTATGTACCTGTGACATTGTGTTAAGTGAAAAATATAATTCATTGAACTTCAAGTATGAAACTTGATATATTTAAAGTAAAGTTTTACGGTTAGCAGAACAGCCATGGATGTGAATGCTAACTAAGAAACTAACTAGCTGTAAAACTGTGAAAGTTAAACTTTCTCCGTAGATTAAACTAAACATGCTAAAAATGTATAAAATCATGGAACGTAGTTAAATGATCGCTGTGTCTGTGGATGTATCGCTGAATAAACACTGCACTTTTATAGACTTTCATAGGTTTTTATTTTATTCGTAAGTGAATGTACCTGTCTGTCTTGACAAGGTGCTCTTAATAATATATCATCATGGATTTGAAAAGTATATTAGGGTACTGTCACCTTTCT
>VYYJ01001501.1:0-30145 GCA_021029165.1 Cyphoderus albinus | reverse complement strand
AAAAGTGTAGTTGAATAATTACGAACGAGAAAAGAATTGAATGACTGAGTACGAGTGAACAAACGGCATGCGGCACCCAAAGAGCTTCTTTACCTGAAACTTCTTGTCAACGCTGTAATAATGTAATGTAATTTGGGATAACATAAATATCTCGATGAAATGCCAGTTTCATTTTGTATACGTACTTTTTTTTCTATTCTAAAACCCTGCATAACGAATTCCACTTCAAATTCGAATAGCTGTTTATTTCTCTAATGAAAAACAATTTTAAATGGTGACTTTGATGTTCATCTTCATACTGAAGCGCTGAATAATTGAGGCCGGATATTATCCCAGTACCATCTCGTTCGTCTTCATCTGGACTCTTATCAACCCAGTAGTGTCCACGCATTGCTGCACTTTCCCGGTAACTCTCTTCGTGAGCACACAAACACACCTTTGTTAGTTTTTTGTCCATCAGTTTGATTTTTTATTTACAAAACCATGACTCGTCCTACCTTGATCCACAAATGCATACCAAAAATCTGGTTAATAATTTTAACGGTCACCATTTTCAATTCCGCTGTAACTGTCGAGGCTCAAGAACCACTCCAGATTTCCTCGATAGTCGCTGAAACGTTGAACCACTTTATGGAAAAGCTACAAAGTCACCGACGATCTGACAATAGTCATGGTAAGCTACATGTTTAGTTACTCAAATTTTTAATTAATTCTAATTAAAATAAGTAATAGTATAATAATCCGGCGTATTCCGCAGACTCTTCCGGCTTCCCCCAAACTCGAGGTGGAGGCTACGGAGGTCACGGGGGCGGCCATGGTCACGGTGCAATCACTCTTGATCCTGTTTCAATCATCAGTTTGTTGGCCCTCGGTATGTACAAGTGTAAATGTTTACATGCAGATTTGCAAGAACTGAGAAAATTTGAGTAAATGTAAATGTCATTTCTAGGAGCATTTCTCATCAACAACATTCTCCAGTTACTCCGGGCCAACATGAATAACAATAACAACAATCAACCCTCAATCCCCTCGATACCAGGGGGTATCCATCATAGTTCTAAACGGTCCATGGGCATAAATCACTTGGAGAACCTCCTGGTTCCTCCGCCCTTAGCAAGCGGACTTTCACAGTCGTACAAGCATGATTGAAATTAATCACCCTTACTAATCTTTGTCAATTACCGCTGCAAAATTATTAAAGGAATTATCTTTCTTGATGAAATAGGGAGCCGAGTTTCATGGATTTCTTTGAGAATGTTGGATCTCTGTACTACCTCCAGCCGAAGAAGCGGCACATGTGCATGAAGAGAGTTGTGTGCAACTACGTGACCGTGAAGGAAAGTCGCGAGAAGACTTCGAACCCTTTGAAAACGAAGATATTTGATTTCATGGTGTAAGATGAAAAAGGCTAAGCTTTTTGCATATAGGTAAATGATTCATTCTTGAACTTAAATTTTTAGTAAAATTTCTTCATTCATTTCAGTTCGACAGTTACAAAAATCGTTGCGCCCGAAATAGAGGATAATGACAAAGAGGAAAAGTGTCTGAAAATGCACAAGTTTTGTAGCGACGCTCTGCTCTCGGACGCACGCGTCTCCGTGGAATACAAAATCTACAGTCAGGTCTCCAGTTGGCTAACAAAGTTGGCTTTCAGTGGTCTCACATCTGGATGAACTTTTTCATCCTCACTCTCATGTCTCACCAACCCAACATTACCCATACATTTAAATACACATAATATAAATTGAAAATTGTCTAACTTAATAATAATAATATTTATATATTTATATATGCTAAACATTTGAAATAAAAGTTTTTTAAAACGACAATGCTTATTGTAAAAATGTCTCATTTTTGGCCATCTATGCTGTGGTCAGTGTATCACTTGGGAGTAACTTTGCCTTTAGTCCCGGGAAGTTCACTACATTGAGATTGTAAATATTGGATACTCTACATTTTTACATCTGTCTCTTTCTGTGTTGCTGCTGCTCTACTCTTTCGATGGAGTTGCTCGTAGTCTGTACTGAATCCTAGAAGAAGCAGTACAGCGGTGAATTGTCTCCGTTTCGTCCCCTCTTCACTTATCACAATTTTTTAAAAACTGATTTTTTAGCCAGTTCTGCTGCTGGTGAGAGGTCATGGAAAGTTTCACCAAAGGGGACTTTCCATCTAGACCAATTACCTAATATTTTTATTTTCATTGAAGGTATTTGTGAATTTCTAACTACTGCTATTTAATTTGGTGTGACGTGGTGACACATTTAAGAAATAAGAGTAGCACTGGGCGGAGTTTTAAAGTGTCGTGTTGGCTTTTAAAAAACAGATTCAGCATTTCAGTGGGGTTTCATTATTATTTTTTATAATTTTTTTTCCTCCTTTCGGTTCACAGGGAGAGGTTTCCTCTTGACCTTCTAGACTTCCGGATTTTGTTTTCTCACTATCCAATCTTCTGGAAAGTGTTTTTGATGGTTCGACTGTGACTTCTCCACCTCCACGTCATCGCAGTTATCAGTTGGAGTGAGTGTTACACATCACACATATGTTTTAACATATACTTTTGAAAGAACAATTTCTCTTCGGTGTGAATCTTATTGATTCGTGATTATTTTTATATCATTTTTCTTTATTTGTGGTTACAATTTGCAGATGGTTTCGAAGCCCGCTTCAACAGAGACGACCTGCGTGACAGGTCCAAGTTTCAGTTACACTAGTAAAAGTAAAAAGGATCTCACCATTACAACGATGCCGCGTTCCAGCAGTCAGCCATCGTTTTTTTTACCAACTCTGATGACTCCCATCTCTCCCGCCGTCTTATCATCTCCAGCACAGGGCTCAGAACGCTTCGAAAATGAGCCACCGACGGAGGTTCTGCCATTCCTCTTTGTGGGCAACGCTAAGGATTCAAATGACGTTGAATTGCTTAGGTCTCTTGGAATCGGGTACATTCTCTCGGTAACGACCAACCCAGCCCCTTCTCCACCGTCTGCATCGTGCAATGGGTGCCCCACCTCCAACCACGAAAATCAAACTGACGAGTTCAAAAAGTTCCACATCCCAGTTTCGGATAACTTGTGCGAAAATCTAGCTCCGTATTTTGACGCCGCATGCGAATTTATTGGTACGAACGAATTAATTTAAAAAACAATGAAGCAATGGAATTAATCTACATGCAAATGATCATGTGTTGTGTTTATAGTGAGTTTATTTTAATTGCTTGATGCATGTGTTTGTGAATGTTGCAGATGACGCTCGAAACACGGGTTCGAAGGTCTTGATTCATTGTCACGCAGGTATTTCGCGATCCCCTACATTTGCCATCGCATACATTATGAAGTCGATCAACTTAAGCACCCTCGAGGCGTACGCATTCGTGAAGAAAGTGAGGAGGATTATTTCACCAAATCTTAACTTTATGGGCCAGTTGGTGGAGTTTGAAACCAGGCTGAAGGGGGGAACCCGGGGGAACTGTTCCGAGAATGAGTCGAGCCTGGAGTCTGTCGGCTCGTTAGACGAGAGCTAAGAATCACTTTTTAAACATTTAATAAAGCATAATTAATATAATTAAATAAATTCTAGATACTACACTACAAAGTAAGAGTTATACGTAAACGTAATCGCCATATCACACTATGTCTTTTTATGTGGAATGTTAACTACAGTAATTGTACAAATTGTTCAACGTTGAAGAAGGTTATCAATGGAATTGTGGTTTTCATAAATATTACGATGGATTTATAGTCACTGTGCAATCATTTTAATGTAATCAGAGGAAGATTGTATTGTGGTGCTTAGTTGAAGTTAATCGTCCTAATGAATAAGAAAAGTAATCATAATAATAATAATAATAATAAATTGTGGTTCAGACCGTTTTCAATGTTAATTTTAATTCCCATGATGATGTACGTCTCGTATCAGAAGAATGCAACAAATGTGCTCATTTACACTACTATTTTCGATTCTCTATCGACTACCGGACTGAACAACAAACAAATTGAAATCTATTATACGTAAAAAAGATAAATGCTGACGACGAAATTAATGTGTTATAAAAAGATACTTGCACACACAATAATAAGCCAGCAATTAATCGATTTCCAATTTAATCAATGTATGATGAAAATTCATGTATTAATATTTTAGAGGACCCATTAAAATCACGCATAATGTTGTGTTCCATCTCTGAAACTCTCTCATTTTTTTCTTTTTACATAATAAATCCACACGCCACACACACACATAAAAAAATGCAAAAAGTGTTACAGGAGTCTGTCTCTGTCTCTTTTGCGCAACTTGTCCGCAACTTGCAAACAACGACTCTTCTCATCAATGTGATGTTTTCTGATGTGATGATGACTTCTGTTCCAAGATCGCTTTTTATACAACAAAAATTACATGGCCCATTTTAGGTCATCACAGATAGCTCAAATGCTTGAAACTAAAAATTTCATCTGGATAAAGTCAACGCAATGGCCACCTTACCACAATCGTTATACAACATAGCATTATTTAATTGGTTTCATTAGACATTTGCTTTGCCAAATGCCAACGCATTCGACAATTGTTGTTTGGAACGCATTATATACATTCAGTATTCAATGTTAAAATATATTACATCCGGCCGGACACGGAGTTGAGAACGGACAGTCGACCATAATGATCCCAGAAGCCGAAGCAATGCTCCAGACAGAGATTGGAGTTTGAGGTAAGAATGAAACTAGGCAAACACAAACATAACAGAACATAACAGAACTAACCGTGTGGCCGTATAACGATCGAACGCAGCTTGTAGCGAGTAGGTAAAAAGTAAATGTAACGCAAACGCATAACATAAAGTAAACGCAAGCACGAAAAGGATGACTCATCCGCTGAATGAGTCACTCTCTGAGTCATCGTTTTCGTGCCTGCCATCGCCTGCGTTACACTTTTTGACACGCTGCTGCTTTAGCTGCGTCACGTTTATTACGGCCACGGTTTTCTGCTCTGCTCCAAAGTGTGTTTGTTTGCTAGACATAGACATGGATTCGTAGTCGTATGGTTCATGGAACATAGCATAACACAAGTTGACTTTTTTACTACCGCATAATAATATATAAGATAAACGTAGTTTACTTTAACCTAATACCAAATCAATATTAAATACCTTAGTTTGCTTACATAGACCACTCGGAGAATTGATTTTTAGTTTGGAATGGATGGAATGGGACGTTGGAAGAGGGCAAGACGCAGAAAAGGCTGCGTTGCATCGCATCATGGCCACCAGAAATAAACTATCCATCCAAATTCACCACCACCGCTCGAGTCAAGTCAGTTTATTATTCCATCACATCAAAGTTTGGAAAATCAGTCCAAAAATACACGACTCTTTCACACGTACACTCGAAAATAAATGGAAGAAAGGCAGCAGGAAGCTAATAAAAAATATTACGAGTGTTTATTATTCATTCATTCCGATGATAAAGGAAAATCGTGTGCAAAGCGAGAAGCAAAACGTGCCCTGGTCCACCACTCACCCACTCCACAATACAAATAATAACGTCGATTCATTTAAAACAATTTTCGTCTTCGCTATCGAGTTGGCAAAATGAATTGGAGAGTGGAGTGGATGGAGGCAGTGGAAAAAAATGTAAGACGGATCGCGCAATGGAATGGCGCAGTCAGCAAGCAATGGCGGCGTAGTAGGTGCTTGAGGTTGAGAAGTGTCGTGGGATAATGATAAAGAGGCAATAGAATTTGAGGACACAGACATTACATGCACAAGAAGAAAAATGATGATGGTAAAGAAAAAATTGCCAAATAAACTACTCAAAGAAAATTATCTTGTTGCGACGACGGACGTAGGGTTACAATGAAATGAAATAAAACAGTTCGTGAGAAATGAAATGAAAGAGCAGGAAAACTGATGAGTACAGCATTTATCTCCTTGTGCCAGATTATGCTGGAATTGAATTTGGAAATGAAACGACAGTTTCAACTTTAGAGATTTTATGGCTAAAAGATGTCCAAAGAAGACGACAAATTATGGAAGAAATGATTCATCTCTTGCTACTAAAACATTATGATGCTTCCAGCTATATACAATAAAATAAAATGCATCCCACATCAGAGATAGAGTGAAACTGCTCTGCTCTGCTCTGCCAAAATTGTTTCGTCTATTCGTCTTCCTCTCTTGAAAAGGAAATGGACAAAGTCAAGTCAAGATTAACGATAAGAGCTGAGCTGAATAATTGACAAAAAAAAAAGAAAAAAAGATGCAAAAGAAAAGAGAGTCAATCTCAATATATAACATGTAGTACAATCTCCAGATCAGTTTTGTCTTTAAAGAATCATTTTATTATGGCTTTATTAAAACGCTAAGTATAAATATTTATTCTTTAAAAAAGTTTCGTAAACTCAAGCCATCACCTTTTAAATACATGAAGATTTTCATTTCTCTTTCACACGCTTTTTACTCTTAAACATATATACCAATGACCAGAAAAATTAACTCCTCAGCCTGCGTCAGCATTTGAAAGGCTAAAAATTATAAATATGACTATTTGTAATTAATATAACATACAACTATATTGTTATTACTAACACATTATCACATCTTATTTATATTACAAAATCAGAGATGATTTAAGACAGGAGACTCTTATTTCTATAAAGCGATGTCTGGCTGAGCTGTTAAAATCAATGATTACCTAATTGTTGCCCTTGTTCTTTCTTAACAAAGACCATTTCATTTTTATCTCCATTTTTATGATTTCTTTTAAAAGCTTCATTAAAGCTAGAGCAAGTACATAGGAAAGTCAAATTAAATCATCACTCATCACGTACCTGACATCGTTCAGCGTCAGCAACAAAAAAATTATTTTGCTAACTTGAAATATAAGACAAAAACGTTTTAGAGACGTTTTCGAGTCTGAGATTAGAATGAAGGAAGCTGTGACATACATAACATAAATGAGTAAAGTAACTGAAGGAGTTGATGTTGATAAAAACAGAGCGTCAAATTTATTTTATTCCTTTTAAGTAAGAGAATTTCGATGAAGTTGAAAGAAAACACATCTTCTCTGCTGACTAATTCATGAAGCATGACCTCTGACACCTCTGTCACCCTCTTCATATATAATAATAATAATAATAATAACTTTGGTTCTTAAATTTAATCCTCTTGTTTACACTTAACAATGACTTAAGTACATTTCCAGCTGCACCTTTAAAAAGCTCATGCGAAGCAAACAAATCTAATTTCAGTCTTCTCCAGCTTGATTTGCATTTTGTAAACACAAAGTTTCACTTTGTTTGTCAAAATTCATTGAATTTCATTCTTTTCAACAAACTAACTTAAATTTAATAACTAGACTAAAAATACAAAATAAAAATCCTCTCGACAAGAAAAAAAAACAATTCGTTTCCAGATTGTTTTAATCTGTTGAACAAATTCATGTTAATCACAGCCTGTGATTCACAGGGCTTACAAAATCCGATGGCCAGAGTTTTTCAAATCTTTCTTGGAATTGAATTACGTGTAAGTCTTGGCTCTCAATCCTTGTTTGTTGTGCGGTTCTTCTGAGGAATCAGATTGTGATCGCGATGACTCCCTTTTTCTTCTTTGATGTTCAAGATATCCCCTTTCAAAGGTCAGATCGGGCTTTGCCTCATCCCAAGGTCCCAGAATGTTGAGTTTGTGTTGGTAGCAGTAGACGTAGACGGATGGGGACACGACCACAACGATGAACATCAAAGAGATGTAAAACAATGCGAGCCAACTGGAAACGCTGTAACTGGCAAAAGTGCCGATCAAGATAATGATAATGGAGCCAGGTGTCCAATTCCAGAGCATTTGACTAAATTGTGGAAAGCAGATGAACGATAAGACGCCAAAGGAGAGTAGAGCTAAGCAGTGATCATCGGTCTGGAGTCTGGAAGCCAAGCAGATCATGGAGAAGATTGCCGAGTTCATGGAAATCGGTCTGGAGACGCAGTAGGCGAGAATGCCGTAATTATTACAGAAGAGATGAACGCCAAACATGAGTGCACACACAGCGTGAACTGAATCAGCATCCATCGTGTTCGTAATCGTCCTCAGAATTGGCACGAACAGGTAAGAAAATGATCCACAGGAAACGACCACTCTGCAGTCTGAAAGGACGGGGATTTGCTGGAGAGTCTCTAGATTCCAACGGTCGTTCCAAAAGCGCCACACTTGGAGTATCACGTAACCGAAGACGGCGGAGAAAAGGGAGAAAGCGAGCACGTTTCCGGGCGTGATGTTAGAGTGAGCTAGATGGTAGTACATGATGAAGTAGAGAATGCAGATGCTGATGTTGAGCGAGACCCGGGTTGTCGCCTCGATTGCCTCTCCAAAAGTGTAATAGTTCAGATTCGTGTTCAGTTGCATGGAGGAGAGGAAGTCGGGGTCTGTGAAATTGTCGTCCACCGGAGACTGTCTGTAAAGTGTTCGGTAGTGACAGTTGTCCACATCCTCCCCTTTTGTCACCGGCTTCTTGATGTATTTGTTGAGGTTGATCATTGCTCCCACCCAGCAACTCCGACCAAACATTCAAGGATGCTAATCAAACAGTCCACGTCAATTTACGATCCTCCGCAGCACTTCTGGAATACACACGAAAGTAAAATTTATTTTTAGAGTTTTAGTTTAACTTTGAATCACACAAACGAAAAATCACAAACTTCTCAAACCTCCACTAATTTTAATAGTTTTGACCGAAAAAAATCAATTAGGAGTAAAAAAATGCTCACACTTTGAAACAAAAACAAATCCAACCAAGAGGAATGTTGCAAATCTACATTTTATTAACTTCCCAATCCCTCTGTTAATGTTTCTACTTCACCACTCTTTCTGACCGAACAATAAAAGCCGGAAGTCAATTAAAAAAGTCTTTGCTCGCCCGCATTGCTATAAACTAAACAATCTACGCAATGGAAATGACTCACGCTGAGTCTAACGAAACAAAAGAACGAGTTGTAACCCGTAATAAAAACCGTTTCCGCTTAGCATTTAACGAACTTTTCTGTGGCAATAAAAATAAGCGGAGACTAAAAGTGATCACATAAACGCATGTGATGATGTGAGAGTCTCGCTGGTTTGGTTCACTCGACTTCGACCCGATGACCAGATGTTTTCTGTTTACTTCGTTTTTGGGGGAAACCGTGCATCATTTTCATGAGAGCAAAGCAGAGAGCCACGGCTGAGGAAGCGTGAGGACGATCGTTGTTCTGGGGAGGAATCATTTTCATGATTGTGAGTGTGATGCGATGGGATTGGGATGATGTAGGCATAACAATAAAAAGATGTGCCTAAATGAAGTCGTAATAAAGTGAAAAGCTGCCCGTTTCCGCTCTCAAAGACCACACAAGCAGCGTTGATGATCCAATCTGAAAACAGGAAGTGTTCTTCTAATGCATTCCCGAAATACCTGATAATTCACCTTTTCACTCAACATCCCTGTGAAGTGAAGTATCGAAAATTTTCACTTCAATTCACCTCACTAACATCAACATCAAGATCCATCCTCTTTTAATTTCCAATTCCAGCGAGTGACTTCAAAAGCATCGCATCACATCCCATCATCGCATGAGATCAGATCACACAGAAGCGAACAAAAAAATAATAGATTGCTTTTTATTACCATGTAATGCTTTTACGAGTCTCCTCCACATCAACATCAAGAGTGAACAACTGCAACAATTTGCATGTAATCATAGCTTTCAGCATGACTCCATTTTCTCCTCGAACGCATACTTACTTAATCAAAGTGACTTTGTACTGAAAATCAAAAATCCTTATTGTCATCCAGTCACTCCGGATTGGCGACACAACAAACAAGAACATAACAGAGGCCTATTCTACCCACCGACAACCCACTCTCTGACGACTGCCTCACTTGACTTGACTGCCGGCAGTCATGGAAATAAAAGGGTTGTAGTAAAATGAAGAAAAGACTACACGAGCTTCATTAGCTCTTGTTCTTGTGGAATTCCCAGTTTCGGAGGGGCAACGCAGAGTAATGTAAGCAAGGGAAAATACAGGAGCTCTGGCATCATCATCACCAAAACAAAATCATGCTCATCATCGTCATCGTCATCATCTTGATTTCATCATTTCATAATGGAGGCAGGCAGACTGGAACACGTTCCACTTTTACACACTCTTTCCTCTAACTCAAACTACCGGAGAAAAACACAATACTTGAGCTGTTGTTTGGGGCACTTTTTCTCCTCCATTCCACCACCGCCATACCGCCTCCATGGAACGGAACACTTTTTATGTTGCGTTAGTATGATGATGCTGTGTGCTACTAGTGTAGTCGAGTTTCCTGTAGTTCTAGCTTTTATATGTAAAATATGCGGCGTCCTTTCTCCTCACTCAACTTAGTCGCCGTCTTCTTTCCACTTTTCTCTTCTCCACTCTCCTCTTGTCGACTCTTTTCCTGTCTGATACTGATGATGACAGCGATGATGAAGTGGATCAGATTTGACGAGAATAAAATGACTTTAGTAGCACTTTTTCCTTTGTTATTAAGAGAAAGGGATGCTTTAAAAACTTACTTTACTCCTGCCTTCATTTCATACCACTTGCTTTCACTTTACTCTCCTTCATTCCACCACCATCACTTCACTTCTCCTTCTTCATCGAGATATTATACACAAGTTTTTAAAATCAACTTACTTTTCCCTTTCTTCCCCATAACATGTAAAAGCATGAGAAGAGCTCAAGTTGGGAAAAAAAGATGTAAAAGCTTGATTGTCTGTTTTGAGAGAGAAAGAGGAGTTTCAAAATACCTGCACTTTACTTTCTCGCTCTCAGCGCCACATCCACATCCACATACATCACATCACCAGGAAAGAACGGCAGTAATTTATAATGTGATGCAAGCAAGCAGAGCGAGGGTCTGTGGCTGTAGTCTGTATATTTGTATAATAGTGATGTACCGGTAATCGTGTATTTTTGCCATCATCAGTGTTTGAAGCTAAGGCAATCATTTACATTCGACATGGGCTTTAATAGAGGAAAACAACTTTTCTCTCTCCTCTTTTCTTCTCCTTCTCAAAAACTCTCCAGCCTCCTATCATGTATTATGTACATAACATGAAAGAGAGAGAGAGAAAAGAGAAGCACTTTTCTGTGGAAACCAAAAATTCTTCCGCTGCTTCCCCATTGTGCTTAATATACATGCTTTAATGGAAACTAACAAGTGAGTAAGTAAGTGAACGTAACGCAAGTTAAGTTGCGTTCTCTTAACTCATGTCTTGTGTGTACCTACACATAAAGAAGGATGAGAATGCGATGCCGGAGAAAAATGGAGAGGGAGAGAAAAGAAGAAGCCAATCTTGACTCGTGAAATATAGATAGGAAAGAGTGATCTGATGTGAAAAAGAGAGGAGAAAATTGTGGGAAGAGGATTTTTTTTACTTTTTATTTTTCGTGAAAGGGAGGATTATTGTTAAAGTGAAGAAAGCTTAGAATGGGAAGGTATAAATAATGGCATAATAATATACATATACATAAGTATAATAGTTAATGTTTCTTTGCTCACTCACTCACTCACTCATTCATTCATTCTTATTTTTTCAGTCGCACACAGCCACACAATCGGATACGAACGACTCAACTGAAACTCGACTCACAAAACACCACCGCACGACCCTACACCGTCATCCGCCACAGCCACTGCCACCTTTTTTCCTCTTCCCTGGTTCTGAATTTTTTCTCTAGTTAGTTGAGTTGAGTAGTGCACTTCCATGCAGAACACGAAAACTTATATGCATATAGAATTTGATGAAACGTGACATACTCGAAGAGGAGCGAAGAAGACGAAGAAAAAACGGGAGGAAGAAGAGGAAAAAATATGGCGTGATTGATGGTCTTGTTGTGAGAAACTTTTACTCTGTATTAGTAATGTTAACGCACCACTAAAGGAACTAATGCTTAAAAGGCATCAACGAGCCCGGCAACCCACCAAAACAGTTTTTCCTCTTTCCTTATGAAAAAGTAATACATTTTCGAACTTGAGAAAGAAGCTCGGAAGAGCCAGGAAATAACTGACTTTTTCTGATTTTCTTCTTCTTCGTCTTCTTTTTCTGCACCAGCCAAAGCAACTTTTACATACTTGTGTTAGGTAGGTTACTTGCTTCACATCACATTTTTCTTCTCGTCCTCTCCTCTCGTAAGCTGGAAAATGTTTACATGCAGGAGCGAGACGAGATAGTTTTATATTTCTAGCGATGAAACTGCATCCATAAGTAAGTGAGTAACTAAGAGAGAAGAGAAAAGCATTTACAAGCGATAGCTCATACTGTCGCCAAAGTGAAACTTGTGTAACACTTTTCGCTTACTCTCGTCTTCACTTCTCCCAGTCTCTTTCATTTGTCTTGTCTCTCCTTCCCGGGCGTTTGTAATAGAAGAAAAGTGAGAAAAGTAGTAAAAGTATGGAGAAGAAGAAGAAGTTGAACATTCTCAGATAACCAAGTCAAGATAAGCAAGTCTTCTTACAGTGTGTGAAAAGCTGTTAGCAGCAAGCAGGTAACTCATTTTCTCCTCTTTCTCCCAACTGAACTTTTCTTCTTTCATCTTAGAAAACGCCGTATGAATTCGTGGAAGAGGAAAAATAAATTAACTGAGGTGCTTTTTATTTCCGGTTATTTGGTTCCCACTTGAAACACGTCGCACGTCATATCAAAGGGAAAGCCAGCCTGGGTAATTTGAGTGGCAGTGTCAATGACACACATGTGGGCAAGCCGAGCAAGCGACTTTGTGAGTGACTGAGTGAAACTCGTCTCTTCTTCGCATTACTTCAATTCCCTATCTACCTCGAACATGCATGTAAAATGGAACTCCATTCCGTAAAAGGCCTTGATTCGAAGAAAATTCAATATTTTATGCCCCAGCCTCTTCCTCCTAACCAATACCGTATTTTTGCGGTGTATCCAATTCAGAGATAATTAATGACGAATGTTGTGAATGCGGAGGTTCCTCTTTTCTCTTCTTCACTTTCTCCCCTTGTTTACTCGGTCATTGTCCTGAAGGCAGCAGGAGAAAATAAAGTATCTCCTTCCTTTCTCCTTTCACCGTTTCACCCTTCAAAACCCGGAGAATTGATTGTTATTGAGAAAACCAAACCAAAAGGGGCAATCAGCAAAGCACGGCTTTTAAATACAAACAAAAAGGAAAGTCGGAGAGAGGAACGGAGAAAAAAATTAAACGAAGAAGACAAGCCTTTTATTTTCCTTGATAAATATAGTAATCATAATCAATCATCGCAGGTGGGCTAACCCCTTCCGAAATTTAAACCTCTTTTCTCCGTACTCAGACAAAAACACACATTTTATTACAGTTTCACTTTTCAATTGATACTACATCCTTGGCTTCAGGTAAATAGTTAGCAATAATGCCGGACGAAGGAGAGGAATCTTTATTATTTCCAATGGAAGCTTTCTCATTTTCCATCTGTCTGCTGACTGAACTATGGAACATGTTGATAGGAAGATACGGTGTACGATATATGATATAGGGAATGATAAACGCTGACATAACCACAACATTTGCCACCAGTGCAGACGCACACTTCTTTTCGCCCTCCATCTAATTTCCAATACTTTCTCTTAGAGAATGCCCTTTCTTCGTTGTGGATTCAATGCACGTCTGATTCTCCACTGTTCATCTCTCTTTCTTTTCTTTCTCGTCCCTCCTTTTCGATAAAGTCTGCGAAACTATCTTAATCAGTGAGAAAAAAGGGGAACGCGGAAAGGAGAAATCAAGAAAGCTATATATAAATTGAAGGGAAAAGAGGTAAAAAAAAGTTGAAAACACTGAACGACTATTCACATTCACGTATACCTATACATAACATACGTAACAAAATGTAGCTTTACTACTTTCACTTTCATCGGATGGATCTATTTTTTTCGGATTCTTTCAGTCACTCTCAATCAACGATGTTTCATTTTCTTTCTTTCTCTCTCTCCAAACATTTCCAATGACTTGTGGAAAAGAAACTTAAATATAACTGGGTCGTTTTTTCTATTTTTTCTCTTTCTTCTTCCTCCTCGTTCCCTCTCTTCTACCATTTCTCTTCTTTCCTTGTCTCTCTCTTTTCTCGTCTTTTCTTCATTGCAATTCTCTGTACTCTGCAGTGAAGTCAGAGTGAGAGAAGACATGAAAAGAAATAAAGTCAAGAGTAGTCGTGAAATGAGAGAAAAGTGGAGATGTAAAGAGCCGAAGTAGAAGAAAAAAACTAACTAAGAGAAAAGAGCTCATCATAGAGTTCTCTGTGCCGTTCTTCATTCGTCGTGTCAGAAAGTACACACATCTTTGGTAAGCAGAATACACATTTTGTAAGAGGATAGTTATTACGGATTGTTCTAAGCAGCTTACGTGCGTGTTGAAGAATGGTGAATTTTTATCCCTATTGACACTGGCTGGCTGCAGAGTGAGAAAGTGCAAAAAGTTTCAAAAATGAAAATAGAAGGGCAGAGGAAGGAGAGAGTGAGTGAAAGTTGTGAAAATGACAAGGCATCGAGAAGGACGACTCTTGCCTCAGCTCTCTCTGTCCTGTCCTAAATTACATAAATTTTATGAACTAAGCTTAGAATTATAGACAATTTAACAAATCGTCTTGTCTTCTTATTCTTTCCGCTTCTGTCGCACTTGGCAATTCGTGTCCTGTGCACTCTTAAGTTGTTCAAGCTCCTCGACACCAAGAAAATGAACGAAGCTCGTTCTGCCTTATTACGAAGAAAATCCGAATTTATCGTGTGCTGTTGTGCACTCATCTTCCGTAATAATAACGAAGTGAGTAATAATAATAATAATAACGGTAATAATAATGAAAAAGGCAGAGATGGCCTAACCTTTGCTCAGTTCAGCAGTACGTACGTCATAGTGATGGCTTTCCCCTTTATGTCCTTTTTGTCCATCCAACAAATACGTAATAATGATATGTACCTATTCTAATGCCTTTCCTGATTAGTGTGACGGATAATGTCATGTTATCTCTCCAAAAAACTTTTAGTACTTACATAATAATGGCTCTGTTCTTGTTATGTTATGATGTTATGTTATGATATGATAGCTTTCACTTGACAGTCTGCCTATGAAAACGTGTGTGCACAAAGATATCATATCCTCATCGTCGTAGGCTTGTTTTGTATTTTTTATTATTATTACTCATTCCTTTTATATTGAAGTTTATTGGTCGTAATTTTCTCCTGAAAATGACGTTCCACAAGATTGGAAATTTGTTTGAAGGGAAAGAAAGAAAGAGCGACGACAATCTAAAAATATTCCATACATAAAGCACTGGTACGTATGTACTAGATCCAAAGTAAAAATAGGTTCGCTCCATACATAAATATCGTGGATGAGCAGGGGTAGGCTTATGTCGTACCAGCCAAAATCTCAAAGTGCATTTTTATTTCCACTCAATAATAGAAGCAGGTACATGAACACATAAAGTGTAGGAAAGAGTGGAGTCACGGAGAATGCCACGGCACGGCACGGCAGAGAATCTGTGCAGCAGTGTTTGTAGCGGTGGTGGCATCAATGTCGTCAACTCAACTCACTCCCATTATTAATACTGGATACACACGGTCATAAAATCTTGTATTATGAACAACTGCGCGAAGAAGAGTGGCAGTGTTATTGTCAGCCGAAATTATAGGTATGACACACAATTTACTCCACACACAGAGACACAGGCTCTGTTCCATTATTTAGCTCCTTTTTGTCCTCATGCTCAGGCCAAAAAAATTCTTATCAATCTTCATTTCATGCCAGCAAATGTCACTGGGAAACTTACATACCCAATTTTGTCCCTTCTTTTTTTCTCCTTTACTCATTTTCTTCTCTCTCCTGTGTAAACTCCATTAATATTGCACATCTTGCTCGCATCTCCCATTTCCAAACGCTCGCCCTTGTGTACATTTTTCCTCCTTTTTTTCTAGATCACGAAACCTGCGACGCCATCCGTTCTGCCGGCTTACACACAACGCTTCTCCTACTTACCTATTCTCTACTACTGCGTTCTGCGTTAGTTAGGTCGGCGGCCTGAGTCACTCAGTGAATCACAACAAAGTACAAACGTATCGTCGTATTATCATGATCATAATCACGATCATCACGACGTATCCACAGAGTAAGCACAGAATGAAAAAAGGGTTAAAATTGTAGTAATGAGGAAGGTAAAATGAATTTACGGGCTAGGCCAGGACTTTGCTTGCACATCATGGAAAATATCATGTCTTCTTCCGCCTCCACACTTTTCCCTCTCCATGACATTAAATGTTTATAGTTACTTTGCTAAAGTGTACTATACACATGGGTGCTTCATTTTGTTCGAACACTATACACCGGCCTTAATATTATTATCATCATTTCGTTCCAGGTTCACTCTTCCTTTTTCCATCTCGTCATCCATCAAAAATGTGAGTTGAAGTTGAGTTGACTCAAATGGCAATTTAGTATGTGTACGCAATTCTCGCAAAAAATCATTTTTCTCTCCAACACATAACAGTCTACTTTACTCCATTTACCTTACTTACTTACTGCATTACCAATTCTGCAGCAGTGCTGGCACGATTTGCCATGTAATGCTATATTTTTCTACTCGTTCACGCTCATTTCCCTTTTTCTCATCGTCTAACCTGGATTGCATTTGTTTTGAAATGATATGAAACTGTGCTCACTCGAATGTGTTATCATGAGGTAAGCAATGATGCACTTTGGAAAGAAAAAGTTATTACACGGCCTGTTCAAGTTTCGTCAGTGGAAAGATTGAATACCTCATTTTTGGTTGATGGAAATTTATTTCCACATTTCTCTTTTTTATTCTTTTTAACTTCCATCATGATCGTGATCGTTTCGTTATCAGATCAAGGCGATGATGGCCGAATTCGTTACTTTATCCTCTTCTTTGGAAAGAGAAGTGGCAGTGAGTAATCCGAGTGGACCTAAATAGGCGCGCAAAGTGAGCAGTCAGAAACGATTGGAGTTGTTGTGAGAGAATGTAAAATAGCTTGAAGAAATAAACAAAAAATAGCAAAGGGAGAGCAGAGAGAAAAAATTCAAATTCCAAACCGGTAGCAATTTCTTGTGAGGGAGGCAAAAAAAGGTAGGAGAGAAAAGACAAGTATTCCGTAATTTATATCCTTTTGAAGAAGAAGGAAGAGCAAACGAAGAAGATAAAAAAATACTGTGGCATTGCATAGGATTCATGGATGGCATGAACGGCATGTGTGGAGATGCTCGGGAAACATATGGAATTCGTGTAAAGTAAAGTTTCCTTGTAAAAGATGTCTACCTAATAAAATATAATGTGCTTTCGTAGGCAGTCTTCGTGTCTTATAGCAACCTGCACACATCTAATATCTTCAAAGGAGTTAAAGCATAAGAAGCAAAAGTAGTTAGATTATTATAGTTCAATTCAGCTTAACGTTTTTCTCTCGGCCGCTACTCCCATCGAATACATTCATTCATAGATACGTATGTACGTACTAATACAATCGACGGTGTAAGTCCGACGTTGTTTTTTCTTGAGAAAAAAGTGGAAAGTGAGCGGAGCTGAGTGATAGAAGAAAGTTGTGGAGTAGTAGTATCGTATCAGAAGTATTTTCTATTACACACTCCTATATATTATGCATTATGGTTTTTACGAAGAAAAAACGCACATAGACAACCATTCATGGTGTTTCACTGTCATTGACTTTTTTCCCCTTTTCTCTCTAAACTGAGCAAGTCTAAGTTTCTAAGTAGAAGGATGAAGAAGGTTAGCCGCTCTCACTTTTTTCCTTCTTTTCTTCCTCTTCTCCTTCTTTTTCTTACATGAATCTGAGATTCGCTCTCAGTTTCAATTTATTTGGAATTTTTAAGTCGTTCTTTTCAGTCGTCTCCACTTGCACTGCCACTGCCACTCCACCGTACTCCTACGCGAACACATTTTCATTCCTCTTCCCCGTTTTTTACTTCTTATGCCATTCTCGGCTCTCCGGGGTGTTGTTTCACTACGTCTCTGATATTTCATTGCTTCTTTGACTTTCAAATCTATTACACTGACAAGTGGAGAGAGAAGAGAAAAAGAGTTTTAAGGAGAATGGTGTAACCCCAATCTAGCCTGTCATGTATTTTATTTGAAATTTACCACTGCTTTACATACTACACGTACAATTTTCATTCATGCTTTCTAAACACATGGCACAATGGAAATGGTGCGCTCACTCAACTCCATGCGCTGCGATGCGAAGCGATGATGCTTTATATCCTGAAACAATGAGATGTATGTGAGCAGTTGTATTGAAAATGTGATTTTCTCTCACTTTCCCTAACTCATCTTCTCATTGCGTAATTTTTCATACGGCTAAAAATTTTCTCATCTCCTATAGTCTAGTATAGCTGCGTTTATACCGTTATGTGATAGCAGAGGGAGAAAAAAAAACAATCTTTTAGGAAAAAGTAAAAAACAGTTCTAGATTTGCATTCGTTTCCTCCAATGGAAATAAAATGAAGTCGGAGAAAAGAAAGAGAACGGAGTAGGAAATCATAAGATGTTTTTTTGCCCATGACGATATCATCTCTAAGCATCCGTCCCTTCCTCATCAGCAGAGAAAAAGAGACACGGAGAAAAGGAGGAAGTCGAAGCAGGAGAAGAAGAGAACGAAGACGGAATTCGTGAAGAAAGAAAGCGGAGAAAAGCTTGCAAGTTATGAATTTGTTAGAGAGTTAAATAATTCATAGATTTTTAGGCATCGGACAGACAATAATAGGCGAGCAGAGCGTATGTGAGGGTAAGTGTGTACTTGGGTTGGCAGGAAAATGAGCTAGTGCTCGACACGGAACAAGACTATCAAGATGACCCCATTATTATTTGAAACATGATTCAGGTGTGACAAGGGGAGGGCTTCACATGATGAAAATGGTTTCTCTAGAGGCCTGGATTGGCACAAGGATTGATAGGCAATTCGCGGCAAAGAAGCACTTTCTACTAGATCACTGTCTCTGAGAGAACGGGCCTCCCCTGCCCCGTACTGATTTATGTCTTCATACGAGAAAAAACTTACTTTTTGAACATGCCCCTCTCCTTCGCTCGCTTGCCTTCTGTCTTTTCTCCCTTTCTCCGGCCGCACTCACACATTACAGGCACACATTCCCTTATTACATAACTTTCTCCAATATCTCCTTTCATAAAGGGAACATGGCCACAGTCACAGTCGCAGAGAAAGAAAAAAGATACATTCTTTCTCCACTCAGTTTAGTAAAGTGCATAAAATGTTCATTATTATTACACTCATTTCCCCATACCATGGCCAGAAATGAATGTACCTCTTCTATTTGTGTCCGGATGTGTGTGTGTACACAGGCCTTTTTCTACAGCTACGTATATGTCTTGTTCCCTACTACCATTACCCAACTCTGTACGAGCGTGTGTTTGTGTTTCGGTTGAGCGAGACGTCGACGTTTTGTTTCTCCACAGAAGTGAGATTCCACATCCTTACCAGTAACACACACTCATGACATAATACATCCGCTTTTACACACAGTCACACATGTGTGTGGAGAAAGAGCGAGCAATATATCCATATAAATACGTAGATAGATATTTTCAGTTGAATAATACATTTTATGTTCGTACTTTTCTCCACTCCTTTCTCCGTCTTCACCTCTATTTCTTTTCTCTCCGCTTTTCCTTCATTTTCTCTTTCAATGAGTCCCTTTAGTATTTTCTTTCACAACTTTTTTTTTGCGAAACAAAACTACTTACCTCAAAAACCAACATATTTGCAGCACCGGTGAGAGATGCTTTTCCACTTGCCACTGACAAAATATCTGACTTTTTAGTGCTTTTCCTTTTTATCACAGGACAACAACAACAACTCGACTCTCCTCGAGAAAGGAAATCTGGCAAAATTGCTCGCTTGACCTAACATCATTTTGTTTTCTTGTTCGATTTCTTTTGAGAAATGTGCTCCATAAATAAACCAGTGGAGCAGAGCAGAAAGAGGAGAAAGAGGAAGAAAGGAAAAAGAAAGCAAGGGCCAGGGGAAAGTGATACGGACGGAACAAAATTAAAAAGCAAGGAAGCAGTGATTGCGTCCACGCGGAAAATCGGAATGCATAATTAAATAAAATGAGTAAAAGTTGGTGGGATGTTTAGAATAGGTAAGGAAGGGAAACGTGAAATGAAGACGATTTTGAGTGGAAGAGTTTTTTGCTATTTGCTTAAAAGTACAAAACACACTCATTCATTCAGGGTTCATGTGGCCGGATATGGCCGTTTAATGAGCACTTCCTACTCTATCACAGGATATTAATATGGCCAGAAAATTGTTGTGCTCATTTCTTTAGATGAAACACATACATGCATAAGACAGAGAGACGGAAGAGTTTCCCAAGGAAAATGGTCGTGAAGTGTGGAAAGCGTTTACAGAACGAAGAGGTTTGCTAACTTTACAAAACTTTATAGATTAATAATTACAAGAGCACACATCTCTTCTCTCCGCTCTCCTCTCCACCGAGCAAACACACTCAACTCGCACACATCCCAACAATAATGAAGTGAGAAGTTTCACCGGAGTTTTCTACTTCCTGTTCAAACTCCACACAATCTCCGGCTTTTGAAGTATTCCACTTTAAAGAGAATAAGAGTAGTTCCTCGCTTGTTCCTTGTGAGTGGCTGCTTTCTCCTTTTTTCCTTTTTCCTCTCTCCACATTTGAATGCACATGTCTTCCTGAATCTCTTACCTCTGTTCCCTCTCTCTCCCTACCTTTCCAATTTAATAAAGCATTAGAGTGGAGAGACAAAAAAGAACATATGCAAAACAACTGCTTCTCTCGAGGTGAAAATCGTCTCCTCTTTAACCATGTTTTTGTAATAATACACTTGTGGTTTAAATTCACACAATTATCTTTTCACTTACGCATGCCACACTTTTATCGTATCCCTAACTTACTCCGGTCTACTCAAGAATTCCATGTCCCCCTAAATTAATTATATTTTTTGTTAGTTTTCTTTTCCGAAGAAAAAAAGATATTTGTAGATTCTGCATACTTTTTGTTAAGTAAAAAGTCAAACATTTTTGATTGGGAAGACGCAAAGTCTTATTAATGAACTTAACTTGGAATAATTTATCCTCACCCCACAGAATCACTTGTGGCGCTGAGCTGGCCTGTTTATTTCCTTCCCTTATCAGATTTATTTCCTTTTCTTATGCACGCTCACAGCTATGCTAATTTCTGCTCTATGTTTGCTGATCTTTGATAACATATTTCCGGCATGTGATGCGTACGGGCGAGCTAAAAGTCTGTATCTGAACGGTCGTACCCATTTCAAAGATATGAAATGATAGGATACTGTGCGAGTAGATACGTAGTTTATTTCCCCTTCCTTTTCCGATTTTTGTCTTCAACGACGATCACTTTTGCAAGCACATAAATCTGAAATGCTAACAAGGCCGGTTCATTTTAAATATTTACCTCGTCCTTCTTGCAGCGTTGCTATCAGTGGACTTGAGTGATGCAGGCATAAAAGGCATATAAATTTATAACAAGATAAGAGATAGCGGATCACTTTGTTTCGGGAGAGTGTCGTTGTTGCATTCAATAGGCATTACACACTTTTTGAAAGACGCACCGACATAATTCTGGCGTTCCTACTGAAAGTCAGGTTTGGCGAATTGAATGTTACTGTTACGTACGTCGGTTTCATTGAGTTGCTGGGTTGAGCTTTTCTGCATGTTACTGTTACTGTGACGTTACTCTTTCCAAGGCAGACCAGCATTATCATAACATTTTGTCCGCACAGCAGGCCTACTGTTCCCGACGACTCGGAACAAAACCGGAGATACATACTCCATTAAACCGGGCTTTCTCTCTCATCAGAATTCCTATCATTTGCAACCATCTGTCGTCTTCCTGAAAATATTATTGACTGGAGACGACCACAAAACAATTTCCAGTCTCAGCACTGTACTGAGCGACAGTATCAGCCGCTTTACCACTCCAGCCACCGCCACTGCCACCATCCTCCTCATCGTCGTCGTCGTGTCGACGTTGTCCTCATCATCCTCACAACAAAACAATTTACAATGGCTGAAATAATAATACTCACTAACCAAATCATATGGTAATCTGAGCACCGCAGCTTCATGCATAAAAATTTTATATAGTTCAATCTCCATCTTTCGCCTCAGCATCTCTCTGTACTCTGTAAGCGGGATCTCCAGGAGGAAGGAAAAAAGAGCGTTTCTAGTGATGAATTCGAAGGAAAACGCTTTCACTCCACTCACTCAATCCGAGTATCCAAGTGAAACAATTTGAAAGGCAAGCTTGTGTCTTCTTGTGTCTATCTGTGTACTAAATGTACCTAACGTATCCCCAATGCTTTTCTTCTGTTTGCTTCGCAGAATTTTCTAGTTACTACGTACCATACCAATGGATCCGACCACACCAAACGAGACCGCACACACTTCTCAAAACTTTTTTTTCTCGTACAACTCATTCCAAGTGGCTTTTTTGATTCCCCTTTCCTTTTTTACTTACACATAAATATTGCATTGAATTACATGGACCACTTGGCTTTCCCTACTACTCTTGTTATTTTTGATTTCCCTTCAAAAATTTATAGTAAAGCAATAAGCATCATTCATGTTTTTCTACTTGCGTCTAATTTTGCATGGAAATTTATTTTGCTTTTTTAGTAGTCTCTTTTCTAAGCAACAGGGGAAATGATCAGCCCAACTCGTTTTGTTTTACCAGTCAGGCTGCCCTAGTTCTTTGTAATACTTTTAATTATGTGAATTGGGCACACATCAAAAAAGAAACGTCGAAACGAATGACTGACTGTGAAACACCAGTCAGACGCATCCCCATGATATTTCATACTGGAACGTCATCGGCATCACCATCATCCTGACACATGGAAGTACGCAACACTTTCTCTCGGTACGTCTCATCACATCTCATGGAGTCGATAACCATGACGAAAAGGGGAAAAGGAAGAGCAATCCTTGTACACTTTGTGCACTCTCTTTTTCCTTCCTCTCTCCCTTTTCATTTCATTCAATCACTCTTTTGTGTTTGCTAACCGGATTTTAGCATTTAAGCCTCCACTTATTCCCGTACTCACTTTTTTATTATTATGCATGGAAAATGGATGGAATTTTAATACGGCTTACTGCTCACTTACTTTATTATTAATACTCTCATGTTCCTCCGTTCCTTTTGCTCTTTCCTCTCAACCATCAACACTTCAATTCACTCGAACTATAATCATCATGCTTTGCCCATTCATTGAACTTTTTGATTCAAATTCAAATTCAAAAACGCTCTCATAACTCACAAAACATAATAAACTTTTGATGGTGGAATAGAAAACGAGAATAAAGGATGAATCAAGTGTTTTTTTGATATCATCGAATATTATAGTGTGCACTTTAGGCCAATAGCGATTTTCACCGTTAACGTACCTACCTAATGTATAACTTGAGAGGAGAAAAAAGGCATAAAGAAAGAAAACAAAGAGAAAGGAAGAGAAAGACACACATAGAGAGAGAAAGCAGCAATAAAACATAAAATCGACCAGACATTTATTTCCTCCTTCTCTAACCAGAAAAAAAGAAAATCAGAGAAAATCCTTTAGTTTCTTATTTATATAAAGGAAATGACATATGAACGTGATACGTGTAACGAGGAGACAAAAAGCGACGGTAAAAGACGGCTTTGACAAAGTGTGACAGGAGGAAAGGAAAGAGAGAGCGAGAGAAAATGGAAAAGCGGAGAAATAGAAGAGAGCGAAAAAATAGTGGAAGATAAGATAGACAACGTCAGTGTAGCGAATGGGGGTATATAATGTAGTTAATGGTGAAATGGACATTTTGACCAGACCATCGAGTGACATTTGTGGAGTAAAGTTTTTGAACACTCCTAACTTGATACAATTACCTATGAATCTTTTCTTTCTCTCTTTTCTTCCCTTCTTCCACCACCAACGCCAAATGGAGAATCGAGACTCAATCCACGTTCAACTAAGCACCTACTCTTTTCTAGCTTCGTATGGAACGTCTTCCATTTTCCATCATCATTATTATATTATATAATATGAAGAGGACATCCATTTTATTTTACTTTTACCTTTTCGCTGTGAAAAACGGCTAGATAAGACGGAAGTGGGTAGCATGGCGATAATAATACAAATAACATGCTATCTTATTAAATGAAAGTGGGCGAGAAACGTATTGCCAGAGAAGAGGATGGCCAACAAAAAAAGTTTTCTTTTTGTCCACCTTTTTTACGATCACATAACATGTCCCCGGGAAAAGAATCTTTTCCCCGTTTCATCGAGCCTCACTTCGTTTTAAACAATGCAAAGCCATGGAAGAGAAAAGGAAAGGTGCGGAAAGAGTCATGTAAAAAGGTAAAGTAAGTGGCACTTCTCCTCTTCTTCGTCTTCCCCTTTCCTCTGAATCAGCGTGATACAAAAAAGGAAAATGATGAAGATGAAGAACGATGAACGAAGCTAAGCTGTACTACAGTGGAGAAGGAATTTCAAGGAGAAAGCAGAAGGAAGAGTGAATGACTTGAAGTTGATTCTTCACTCGTTGCTGTCCTCATGGTGCGGACGTACGGACACTTTACTTTTTGTGTCATTTTTTATTAGCAAAAGAAACTTTCTTATCAAATTGTTGTCATCTTTTCAAGAAGTCGAGACTCGAGACCAATGTTTCCCATTATGACTATCTAGCAAAATCTCCAGTTGAAGACGAAATGAAATGAAGAGAACTGTCATTTTTATTATAATAACAGAAGAAAGTGTGACTGAAATAGAAAGGCTTAGAGGAACTAGCCATAGTAGTTAAAACTTGCCAGAGAGTGATAATATTGGCACAAACAAAAACATCTGTCTCTCCTACTCGAATACACTCCAAAATATTTGATTTTCAGACATAAAAATTGTGAGTGTAGTTGTGCTCATTGATGATGAAAATGTTATGTCTGTCTGCAGGGTAAAAGTTTACTTTTTTTGCCGAAAAAGTTGGAAATCGAAAAGGCAAAAATTAGGCTCCTTATGCAATAGGTAGTAGGTCCTTTCCCTGAGCGTGTCCTTGGTTTGACTCCTCGGAGAAAATCCTTTGTTGCAGCAGAAGTAGCTGCAGAATGAAAGTAGGAGCATCAGTGATACAATTTAGGCTGTCTCGTATTTCCTTGCGTTTCTCGCCGAGATGGATTGAATTGGAACAAAGACGTCGGAAAAGGGGAAGGGAGGACTAACCCAGTGCTGTGACTGCTGCATCGCACTATTCACCACATTCAGAGGACTAAACTATATCTGCCAAAGAAACAATGCTCTGGAGGGATAAAAGTGTAATGGCAATAGGAAGCAGGAGAAAAACCAAAAGGAAAGCCCTCACAGAGGATGACGGAGGTAAAAAATAGAGAAAAAGAGAAAATAAAGAAGAAAATCCATTTAATACCTAACCCACACAATGCATACATCCACATCCACATATCCACAGCAATGGTCATGTCTTAGCCTTTTTATACGAAAAAATGTAAAAAGGAAGAGAGGAGAGAGATAAAAAGCGGGAGCAAAAGCAAGTGACTGAGAGTGAACTAACTTTCAGGATAGAATAATAATAAAAGGACAAATACCTTTTGTCCAGCCTCTAATTGCCCCGAAGGAATTTATGCTGGGCGTAAACTTTCCTGAATTATGCTGGTATCCCTGTCTCGTCCTTTCCACGTCTTGCGTTTTTCCACTTTCTCTCTGCTCTGCTACATCTTCACTCTCTACATTTTTTTCCCTCTTTTTTCTTTCTTTCAAACTTTTCCCCTTCAATTTGTACTCTTGTACTGGAATTTCATGTAGATAGAAACAGGATAAAATTATTTTTTTTAAAGAGAGAGAGAGAGATAGGGAAAAAGAAAAAAGGAAAGTAGAAAGCATTGAATGTGCATTGTCCATTGCTTGAGAAAGTCTATTATTCGTCCACTGAAGAAATGAGAGTGGATATATTTTTGCACATCTGCACACTCTTTCCGTTTCCTTTACTTCCCCCTCTTATTATTATTACCGCATCAGCAAAAAAGCAGTATTTTAGGGAAGCAGATAATATGCTCTGCCCATGCTGGTCGTAGCTGTATATTACGTTGTCTTTTTTATTTTATTTTTTCTCTACGAAAAGGGTTTGTCTTTCTTCATCTCTTTTCCTTGTTTTCTACAACAATACATTTTAACTTTTTGCATTTAACTTTGACTTGTTGGACAAGATTGTGTGAGCTTTTACAGTTGCTAGTTGCCTTTTCCTCCGTTTCGAGAGAAAGCGAGAGAAAGTAAGTTGAGAGAAGGAGTGCATCATTGTTGAATTAGTTTCGCAAGCACGGAGAAAGAGGCGCAGGCACACTCCCACATTACTTAAGCCCAACTTTACAATGACAATAGTGAATTTAGTTATCTATTTGCCCCCTTCCCATCCATCAAGTGAAAGTGAAGTACTAAAGAGCCATGACTATGTTGCTCTTTGATGCCCTGCTTGCTTTCTTCCTGATACGCGCCGTGAATGAGATGGAGGTGGTGTTTGTCCTTTCTTCGTTCTCCCTGAACTCTGCAAAAAAAAACGTTTTTTTTTGTCTCCCATAGTTCAGCTGTTGTTTTCTCTCTATTTAAACTTCCACACAAAAGCACAGCCTCGTATGACAAAGCAAAGCAAGAAATCTAAGTGAAGTTAGCCGAAGAAGAGGCAGGAAGAAAGGAAACAACGGAGAGATACCAATTTCGTCGGACATGCTGGTTTCGCGTGGTTAGGGCGGGCGGATTCTCCATCTCTCTGGCTGGAAATCATAGATTCTTGTTTTGTTCTGGTTTATTCATGGAACACAGATTGGACCTTGTTTCCTTTGTGCATTGTTTTAGTGTGTGCAGTGGGTGGGAAATTTTCGGGCGGCTTTTTGGAGGACACCGAGAAAGACGGAAAGTTGTACAAATTTTCCGCGGACCAAACAGTCAGCCTAGTCAAGCCAAAAAACACCGTCCGTTCATGGCGAATGTGTGAGAGAGATGGGTCATCTCATGAGAAATACATTTTATTCGAGAATGAAAGACACACGGAGACCACTTTCCACTAAAATCTCCATCAACTTGACAAACACAAATTTGCCAGGGAGAAAGCATCTGAACGTAACCACATAGGGACACAGCAGTAACTGACTAACTGAGTGAGTCCTAGTCCAACCGTGAAGTCTACGTTTGTACATATTTAGGGGAAAGTGGATTTTTTGGCAGTGAAAGTACGATGGAAGGAAGGACGTCATAGCTATAGTAAACTTCACTTTCCTTTTTTATAATGGAAGAGAAATCGTTTAAAAAGTAATCTTAATCAAATAAAATTGCAAAGAATTTTGATCCCCCGGAGAAAAAATAATAGCTCTTCTTCTCCTCTTTCCTCTTTCCCAATATAGACGTAGAAAAAAACGATGCATAAAATGTGATGGGACCGACCAGCCGACTCTACCCAGCAACTCATAGCTCAATTTTATATTTTTCCTTCTTCTTTCTCCCCAGCGCTTATTACGTTTTATGTGTGTGGAGTTTGTACACGATATTTGATATTGACATATTAGACGCCTCTCGGTCTTCTTCTTCTGGCATGTAATATCTTTTTTCTGCTTTTCTCTTCTCTGTCTGTTTTTTTCTTTTTCAATATTGGAGAAAAGAAAATTTGTAGGATATTTTTTATTTTCAAATAGTAAAAAGGTAAAAGATGAAATTGAAGGGAGATGGACGTGTCGGGATGATGGGTACGTGCGTGGTGGTGAGGTGAAATGCACTTTCTTCAAGGGAGACTTTCTCTTCTCCCCTTGTATCATTTTTTATGTCTGTGTGCGCCTGTGGTGGTGGTAGAGAATCTTGGAGAAAGAGAGAGGGAGATGGAGGAAAACCTTTCCGCTCCTCCTTTTTCGCAACTTTTTTCCTTTACCAATTTTTCTCTCTTTCAGGTTTCTTCCTTCTAGGAGAAAGCAAGAAGGAAAATGTGAAGCCAAGCATCATATCGTGTCTCATAGACACATGGATGGTTTGTATATCATTGATAGGTATAAGGTGGCTCTTATTGCCCACATGACGACCAAGAAAGGAGAAGGGAAAAAGAACTACATTAAAAGGAACAACAAAAGAGATTTGAAATAAAATCCCATCAGAGAGAGGAATAGATCCTCAAGGAAACAGTGCGAGATAACGGTTTATACATTATATCAATGTGGAAGGATTCAATTTTTGCAGGCAGGATTTTTTTTTCTCTTTTTTTGCCGAGAATTGAGATTTGATTGAAAGAGGAATCTCATCTAAAGCAAAGGGATAAGTAATACAGAGGCAGAAGAGAAGGGAAAGGAAGCCACCCACAAAATGCACATAAAGGAGAAAGTACCTAGAAATGGACCGAGAAGAGACAGGAGATAGGAAGAAAAGAGGGGCTCACACACAAGGCATGAGAAGATATTTGACTTTTCTCTTGTAAAATCTAGAAGTCAGTTTATTGAAAGTCAATTCAATAATGTTTGTGATATGATCATGCTTAATATGACTGCCTTTTCTCCCATCATAAGATTTTTTATAGATTTTTTTCTTCCAGGGAAAAAGTGGCTAAACTGAACGGAGTGAAAGTGAAAGGCCTGTGGCAACGAAACGAAAACCGGGAATCGAGCGGTTTTATTTTCCCGGGTAATAATAAAGGAAGGAAGCTAAAGAAATGAGTATTGCTTTACTTTTAATATTATGACCATTAATACGTCCATGAACAGAACGGATTGTGCGAAGTGAAAAATAAATATAATACATAATAGAAATTGTGTAGAAAAGGGAAAAGGAAAGGCAGAAGAAGAGAAAAATTGTCAGGCCTTGGATCCGGATATCTATCTCCTTTGTGCAATTTTTTTTCTCATCCTTAAAAAATGAAAAATGTGAATGGACGTAAATGAAAATAGCATTTTGGTTCCTTTAATAAATTGATGCGAAGCACGATAATATATAAAATATTGTTGCTTCCTACAATATTTCTATCTAATATTACAGCAAAGTAAAATGTATTTCATAGACAGTTCATCGTTCCTCTCTGAAGCAGTATTTTTTTGCCATTATCATAATATTCAAGATGGCAGTTTTCCTTACACCACCAAAGCTCAATGCATGTACATACACATGCATAATATCAAAATTTGTCTTGTTATACTCCGAAAAATACTGATATTATGTGTGTGACTCGGTTGCAAGACAAAACTAAGAAGTCAAAATCGAGAAGTTGAAATAAAATTGTCCCTTTAATCACTGATATCCATCCGTCGACAGACTGACCGTCGATAGGTTAAGGAATTATAACAAAAAAACACGCTGCTTAACATAAGCAGGATAGGGCTGCTGCCTTATCCTACACATGCTTACCCAGCATTGTATTTTACAATTACTCAACCTACCGACAGTCTCTATACAAAATCGGCATGTCTTCTAACACTGGCTCCTGAGGGCTTGGTTACTTATCTTTATTGAAATACCTACTTGGTAGAGCACAAGAATAGCAATCTCGGGGTCGCCGGTTCGAGCCCGGCGTTGGGCGTTTACTTTTTGCTCGTTTTTTCATCAATGCAAAAAATCCTTATGAGATTTAACATGTGAAAATGAAAGAGAGCAAAGGAGCCCTTATCAAATTTTATTTATCTTGAATTTTTTATTTCAAGATTTACAAAATTTGATCCCATGTTAAATCCCATAAGGATTTTTTGAAAACAAATTGCACGCGAGCCCGCTGCGTTCAACGACATGTGCTACTCTTCAATTTCAACATGAGTAGTTAGCACAAAAATTGGCAATGGTGTTTTGGAAAAACAGGGTTTAATATTCCCTCGTTAGTTATCATAATTCTTAAAATCTGCATACTCATAATTATATGTCTTCATATTCTTACTTTTGAACTCTTAGTTTTGTCCGTCTACCCTGTGTCTCGTGCGTTTTGTCTACTTGCAATACCTTGTGTTTTGTGGCCTTCGCCTTGCTTGACATGGAATCTCTCCAAAAAATAACTTTGAGCCAAAAATCTGTCTTGTTCAGAAACACGATTTTTCTTCTTTTCTTTCTTTCTTCTTACTTTTCTTTCTACTTTGTCC
>VYYJ01001500.1:0-30146 GCA_021029165.1 Cyphoderus albinus | reverse complement strand
GGTTCCATTGGAGTGGGCGGTTCTATTGGAGTGGGCGGTTCCGTGATCCCAAATAAAATAGATAAAGTATTTTGCAAAGCGAAGATTAAAATGTGTAAACTATTCTACACCAAAAAGTGCAAAAAGTACTCTGCGAAATGTCGCGGCTTTTATGGCTGGCTAATAATTGGCGGCGTGAAATGCTACCTCGACATGTCGCTGATTCTCGATGGAATTAAACAGTGTCCCAGGAAACCTGTTACCACTACTACAACGACACCGCGTCCAATTACGGAGAAGCCACCGCCACCACCACCTCCTCCATCAACGACATTGTCACCAATCGCAATTACAGTAGGCACTTATATTATCTTGTAGAATTTATTAATAATTTTGATCAAAATGTAGCATTGAAAGAATTATGCAATTTTCAAATTAGGACGCGAAATGCAAAGAGCTTGGCAAAAATGTTTGCAACTGCAGAAAAAGTATTCATTGTAGATACCACAGTGGTACGGGATGTCGCGCTGAACAAAAATGTATGTTTAAAGTATAGAAAATCTTCACTCAAAACACCTTAAATTTTTTTGGCGATTTTAAAAAATCTTGATACTTTTTCTTATTTAAAGTATGCGGACTAATGAAATTCCGAGAACGCGAATGCATCCAGCCCTCATATAAATATGCATTCGCAGGCGAAATCTGTCGCTACAAGGGAGGCGGTCAAGGTAAATGTGACCCACTAAGAACCATCGTAGCCGTAAACGTCGCAGGCGATGATTTGATCAGCTCGGATAATGTTGAGTACCAAAGTGGTCTGGATTTCCCATATGAAGATCCCCTAGGAGTTGCCAGGGTTTGGAGTTACCAGGGCGCGACTGGATGCAACAAGAAGGATTGTCCCTTATATGAGAAATTTCTGTGGGGCAATGATCAATCAGTTTCCAAGTCAACATCGAATCAGTGCATTACCTACAAAGTCACAATTCTAGATGACGGGGAATTCCAGCTTAGATTTCACACACTGGAGCCATACATGAACGGCGTTAACACGAGATTATTCAATGTGAAGTTTAACGATATCCTGGTTTTCAGAGAAGTTGACATTTTCGCGCTGGCAGGAAACAAAGGAGAGATTCTTGACCTCTACATAAACTTCGGAGTGTCAAATGGTCAAAAGACGTTGACACTTAACGGTCACTCAGACTCTGTCATTGAGGGTGGTGAGATCACCCTATCTCTGTGCTTCGGCAGTTGCAACGTGGCCAGTGTGGACTTTGTCATTGGTGGCTTCTCCATTTTGCAACTCGCATCGGATAACCCCATAGACGAAAAATGTCTCCGATTTCGCGACAACGTGTGTGAATGCAACAAAGCCGCAATTTGCAAATTCCACGCGGGCATGGAATCATGCATGTCGGGACAGAGTCTCTGCTCGAGATTCAATTTCATGGAAAGCAATGAATGCTCGAGACGCGGGAAATACTATGCAGTTGCTGGCGCCACCTGCAAGAATTCCGGATCAGGCGGGGGAAACTGTGGTAACACGAAGGTCATCCATGCTGTGGATTTGGGGAAATCGAATGGATTCCAGGCAAGTGACGGCATCTTCTACCAACCAATGCATGAAACGGTAGTACACGACCCGCACCAATTTCTCATGTTTATATCGAAAACACTGGCTTACGGTGTACCGGAACAAGATGCGCCTTTATACAAAAAATTCGTCGCTGGTGACAGCCGCAAAGTGACCGATACTACGGGGAACTGTGTGAGCTTCGAAATTCCCAAAATCAAGAGGGATGGTGGATACGAGCTGATTCTCAAATTTTTGGATCCATACACTGGCGACAATAAGCGGGTACTTTTGCAAATTTAAGATATAAATGAATATTTTAAAGTGTTTAAAATTATTTTCAAAATTATTCTTTTTTGTGCGTCGTTATAATTCAGATGTTTACGGTGAAACTAAACGACATTCCCATTTTGAAGGAGTTCGACATCATATCAATCTCCGGAGGTGCAAATTATGCTGTCGATGTCCACGTAAATTTTAAAGTCTCCGATAACGGCCAGGCCCTGTTTTTGCCAGGACATGAAATCACTCTAATTAAGAACAACATGCTTTTACTATCGCTTTGTTTCGGGGAATGCAAAGATACAAAAATAAATTTCCTCCTAAGTGCTTTTGCAGTGATCAGGCACTTAAAAGAAGGCGACGACGACAGCGACACCAGTGAGGAAAAAGACGAGTGCGATAAACGAGGCAAAGATATCTGCAGTTGCCGTGGCAACATTGCTACCGAGGATGCTGAATACTGCAAATTTGACCTGGAACAACATCGATGCGTGAAACAGTCAGCTATCTGTAAGGAGGCGATGGAAACGATTAACATGTATCTGGGCTGTGAGAATTACAACAGTTTCTACGCATTTCGGGGAGAATTGTGTTTCAGCCATTTTCTAACCTACGATCAAAGAACCGATATTGCGGTGGAAGACCGATGCCGAATTCCAAATGTTCTCACTCAAGAAGCCAACGTCGCCCTAAATTTTAACGGCGGCGCGGATTCGCAAGATGATGGAATACAGTATCAAGCTGGGGACAATTTAGCCGGTATAATTGACGATCCCGCTGGTATTGCTGTCCTGGGATCCACCGAATTCCCCGACTCCGATGATATCGCGTGGCAGCAAGGCAACGACTTTAAATTCTACAACGGTTGGATCACTGGAGACGGTAGGGGCGAGCCTACAGGTACCTGCATAAAAATCCCCGTGAATGGACTGAAAGCCGGAAAATTTATCATCAACATCAAAATGATTGATGTCGAGTACAGGGGTAGACCTCACCACAGAGATTTTAGTGTGAGATTCAATGGACAAGTTGTGGCTGCAAAGATTGACCCGAACCATCTGGTTCAGGATGTGATAAGTTTCCATGGTGGTCAAGTCGAGTCATTCTGGGATAACCCCGGAGGCGATCCCGAGGCTGTCAATATTTACGCATTTCTGGATATTGAGAGGGAGGGAGAGACACTGTTTATGGAGATGTTGGGGCATCGAAAGATTCCTGTGAAAGAAAATGGTGCCTTTATTGACATTTGTAACGGCGATTGTAAAGGCGTTAAAGATCCAGCTTTTATTATCAGCTCGATTGCTTTTGTCGAGTGGAACGTCAATGACAGACGGGGAAGAAATAGCGTAGTAAAGTCTGTTATGATGTAGTGTAGTACAGTATTTCGAAAACATAATTAATTAGACCCTAATTCAATACCAAGAAAACAAGTTGGTTTTTATTGTAACTTTTATCCAACTTCCTTGTGGGCTATCGTCAATTCAATTGACTCAACTCAATTGGTTCAGCAGTTGTCGCTGCTTAAATAGAAAGTGCAATTTTCAATGGCGCCTGACTGGCAGCGTTTTCTTTGTAGGACCTAGGACGCTAAAATATTTCCAGAAGGCGCCGTTGAAAATTACACTGTATATCCCACAGTGGTAACTGAACCATTAGTGTAGAACGACGTTTACAAAAATCCATGGTCTGAAAGTTGGTGGATAGAAGTAATGATTAAAGCCAACTCGGTTCCTTGGTTTTTATGTAGTGTATATTTAAAAATTATTTATACTTACATAATAATAAAAATTTTTTTAAAGAACCCAAATTATCCGAATGACTGATTATATGATTAACTACAACTACAGTTCATGTCAAATATAATATTAACGTATGACGTTGAACAAATGAAAGATAAATGACCTTGCTTTCTTGACGAAGGCTAGAATTAAGTAGAATATTGTGTTGGGTCATCCATTGCAATAATAACTACATTCTTTTGACAAGGTGTATTATTATATAAATACGGTTTCAGTTTAGCTTGTAATTAACTGCATATCATAGTCCTATTTGGAAGTGCTCAATAATTTTGTTGTCTTGGGAATTCATTCATTTTCATTTTTTTTGTTCAAACAATTCGCATATTTTCATATATATGTGGTATGGCGCTGATTGCAGCATATTAATTTGAAAATATGTCTAAAGAAAAGGTATAAAGTTATTATCTAAGGTGAAGCGCTTAATACTGTATTTAATGCTGTATTTAATGCTGTATTTAATCTTTCAATTAAACCGCCGCCACTGCCAGTTCCCATTGAACTCGTTCCCTTTAGTCCTGCACAAAAGGCACAAATCATGTAATTATTAATAAACGTATCATTCAATAAGATGGAACAAATACCATTTCTAGTAACAGGCGAAGCATTTCCAAAACTTTACATAGTTATTACTTTAAGTATATATGTTGGCTCGTGCTGCTACGTAATATTTCATACTTGACAGATATACATAGTCAAACTGTCGCAAGAGTTTGTTAAGGTTGCTCCAGACTGGACATTACTAACAAAGGTTTTGTCCTCACAATTCCGATTTCATTTAGTTTTCCAAATTTTTCATTGAGTTTGGTCTGTATTTGAAAACAAAAAATATGTTGCTCAAGGAAAATTTGTTTTTTCTCTTTTTTGCTCACTTAACCCTACTACGTTTCACTGGTTGGTCGCTATTTGTTTCCAACCGAAATTCCAAATGCATTTCCATTTCACCTTCGGGAAAACGTAATCGGCAATTTATCCAATGGAAGCTTTGTACTATATCAATTTACATTGCTGTAGTAGTAGTTCAATTTTATTTTCAAAAAAGAAAATTTAATCGAGCCATCCAGATATTTGCTGCGATTGTGATTTGTTTCTACATAATTTTCTTCATTATTAACAAGGTCTACTTGACGCGTTGTGACGCGGTTTCGGAGATGTTTAATCTTCTGGTTCAGTTTGAAAGACGCCGTCTAATGGGTAAGTATTTCAGAATTAAAAAATTAAAACTGTTGCGAAATTGAAAATTAATTATTATATATTTAGATTTGCGATCAGCGGTTCGACTAACTCGTTCAGAGAAAACATTCTTGCAGCTGGTACAGTTCATCGGACTAACATCTGCCGTTGTTGCTGTTCCAGCTGGATTGTTGCAGTTCACAATTAAACCCTGTTGGCCTGCATCATTTCTAAACTTTTTAATTGCCGAATGTACCGCCTCTAAAACTCCAGGCGATTTTTCCTTCTTTTATCTAACACCATCGTCTCAAATACAATCTGCTGCGTCATTCCTTTTCGGCCTCTGGCTTTTCTTTGACCTAACTGGAGCATTCATGTGTCATGCAATTGAACTGTTTTTCTTACCGTTTTACTCCATTATCTACTACCTACGACAATTTGAAGCCATGCTTCATTCCACTAGGAGATCACGTCTGTACGACATATTACCAATTTACAAGGAGTTGCAATGTCTAACACGATACAGTAACTTGATTCATCAAGATGTCATCGTGGTGGCAGCGATATTTATGATCGAGTCGTCATTCATTGGATGCGTCTACTTGTATACATCACTCGGTCGTCACTTATCGCTGCAAATATTGCTCACCACGAGTTGCGTTTTGTTAAATGCTCTGATGGCGATTGTAGTGGTGTTTGGAACATTTGGCAAATTGTATGTGAGGTCAACCAAAACTGTAAATATCCTGTTCACAAAAATTATTCCGAATGTGAAAAATTACCAAGAGCAAAATTGGGCTTCACGGTATTGCAAATCTTTCCAAATTCTCAAGGTGAGAATTGGTTCGGTAAACTTTGTAGATGAGTTCACACCACTCGTAATGCTCAATTTCTGCTTTTCTCAAATTGTTAATTTAACCTTGGTCGGAAAGTAAAGTGATTTCTTTCCGCAAAAAATTCATAATCAATGGCAGATGCAAAGTTTTAAAATTGTAAAGTAGAATCGTTGTATTAGATCGGCAAGTGGCCCCGGTTGCAAAGCGCAGGTTGCAAATATAATATGTATAAAACGTTCACGTCAAAAAACTCAGTACTTAATGTGACAATTAAAAATGAATTTTTAATACGATGGACATTGTTTTTGGTATGTTTCATACCAACATCGAATGATTTGCATTTTGGCAAATACTATTACTGAATTAAATACCTCATCAGCTAACATATATAGTTAATGCAAATTTTGCTTGAACTTATATATTGCCAACGTTTTCATTTTATACCCGCACATCTTGGTTCAGGGAGTATTTTCTATTAGAAATTCAGAAGTTTCATCAAGGAAGTAATCATGTAATTGCAGTAAACAACCACGTAAGCTCCTAATCTAGTTAATGAAGTACCTAGGTTTTTTTCCCGTGCATTTAGCATTATTACCACGTCGGTTCCTACAATCGATTATTTTTCAACTTACTGTCTACATAAAATATAATAAATGTTAGAGAATGAATTCTAAAACAGTTGAAGATTGAATTTTGTATGTTTGGTGAACTCTTCTGCATTTTACAGTGTCATATTGTTTCAAAGGAACATAATCTCATAAAAGTTGTAAATTGTGTATGAAAGGCAACTATAAAATGATTCTCGGCGTTTTCCTTGTTTCGATAGTTTTACTACAATCATCAAAGTCCATAAACCGCATAGCCAGTATAGGCTCAAATTCTGATATAAATTTTGCTCACAATTTGGCACCGTTTGCAAAATGCGGTGTTCACATCATATGATGAGCAGGTTGATGGATTTGGTAAAAGATAATTTATTTTTTTTTAACAATATATCAAAACAAAATTAAATTCTTGTGAAATTAAAACAATATCCTTCTATATTTCATTGGATAGCCAAACTCTGAAAGATCAATTGTCCCATTGGAATTTCCCGTGGCGATTTAAAAAATTGAGTACTGGCGTTCATTTTCGGGCGACAATCACACAAGGGTGGCTCGATGCGGTCGCAGAAAATACCATCTCCGTCCTGACAGCGGTTTCATCAAGGAAATGAATATCACAGCACCTCACAGATTTCAATGTAGCGCTATAGTTTACATCACGCCAAACTTGTGCAAAAAATGGGAGTACCTAAATAAGAAGAGGAAAAATCGGTTCATATTTAAACATTTGATACCAAAATCGTTTCAAGAGTTTACCTCAACATCGGGACTAAACTCCAATGAAAGAAGTGTGGCAAAACCGATTTTTGGTAGTCGGTCATTCAGTTTCGTGATAACGGTGGGGTACATCCACACCTTAAATCTGCCTATATCGAATAACACGCTTCACTACTTTGATCATTCTAAGCCACAATTATTGACTCACCCGATGAAAATTTTCCTTCAAGTTGTGCACGGAAAAAACGTGGTTTCGGCCACGTTTATTGTGCACCCACCGTCATTGTCCTATGTCGTTGGTCAACTTCATATCGCTTGTCGTAAAACAAAATATGGTCGAAACGGAGCTCCATGTTTACTCCGCATCGATGACTTTTTGGCATATCGTATTTACAAAATACCAACTGCAGAATCTAACCGCTTGAAAATGTATAAAGAATTTGAAGTTTTGTTTCGCCGACAAATAATAACAAATAGATTAGTTTGGATTTTTCGATGTCATTAGTGCGGGTTGCTTGATAATACCACACGACATTATGGACAGCCAAATGCAACCGAAACCGATTTGATGAAAAATTGGCGAGGAAACCCAGTTTACCAGAGACTCATGCTAAAACTGTTATTTCCCAACTGGACGGCGCCATCTTTTTCGAAACGCAAAGGAAAACTGGTGTTTCAGCAAATCGTCTACAATCCCGAGTTATCGGTACACTCTGGACGAAAAGTACATCAGTATGTAGTATTTCCAAATCATGGCTATCATTTTTTGACCTGTGCGGATATCATTGAGCTAAAGGGTCTCTCGCTTGCTGGATATGTAAGCGCGTACGACATACCAACTTGGATTTGCATTTTAATATCGTCCGTAACCACATCGATTGTTTTGACAAAAATGATACAAAAACGAAATCTCGGTAACGCTTTGATCTTTTCTGTATTTGTCTTCCTGGAGCAGGGATTTTGTGGAAAGGTACCAAATAAATGTCGTTGGATTACTGGCATATGGTTTCTAGTTGGCATCGTGCTGTCAAATATTTACAAAGGCGACAACATTACTAGCCTAAGTGCCCCACTTCCCCAGCAGAAATTGGAACGATTCGACCAACTTCGTGTCCGAAACTTCTCCTACTTCACGAGTATTGGAAACGCGGAATCATTAGAAGCCAATATAAATATGCTGGAAAGTTGGCAAACATTCAAAATCAAATCGAAAGGAAAAATCGAAACGGCAACTCGACGATTAAGAACAACTATAAAATTTGGATTGTACGATGTGTACGATGTCGGCAGCGTGAACAGTCCAGATGTTAATATTACCGAGATAAACGAGCCACTTCAAACTATTGTGAGGAGAATGGAAATTCGTCGCTTGGTTCGATAGTGTCTTATTGGAGTTTTGCGAATGTTCCTTATCCCGCGTCCCCTTTCTTTGTCAGGGTTCATAGTTTAGTTCAATCGGGAATTGTTGATCTATGGCGACAGTGGTCCGACATAATTTATACATGGAATGGTACAAGGGATGCTGCTTTAGCAGAGTATGAGGCAAATCAGCCCGTTGCACTTAGCTTGAAGGATAATATTGTCGTGTCGTGGTTTTCTACTTTTACATAACAATGACGCTACTGCCTTTGCTTTGTTTTTTTAGAGAATGTTTCCAGAATATTTACACAAGTATTAGAAATTTCTGTCGGGTCATTAATTCAAAAGTTTCAAAATTAGTGCAAAAGTGTCTTCTTTGGTTCAGACGAACAAAAGTTGATATATTTATTCATGCATAAGGACGAAAAACGCTATTATCACTTTAAGCATTTCACTTCTAGCAACATCGTTGTCTAAAACTAAAATCAAAGTGCGAAATCATATTTTTTCATAAATCAGCTAACTTTTGTTTTGCTCATGAAAATAAAATTTGTCTTAAATTCTGAGTTCAGACTTGACACCAAGTAAATACAAAAATCGTTATACTCACGGCCTACTAGCGAAAGCGAAACATTTTTATAACAGAACGAATTTTCAATGTAAATTAAATGTAACGTTTTTAAATGTTCGAGATGTTAAGGTAATTAAGTAAGTCAATCATGATACATTCCTAGCTTTTATTTAATTTTATTTAACTTGTAAGCTTTACTTAATTGTTGAATTTGAAAGATTGAAATTAGAAAATTATTACATAAAATGTATTATAAATATTATATGCATTGTGCACAGGCAGCACGTTTGCAATTAAAATTGAAAATAAAAAATGACCACCATGACGATGCAAATTAAATGATGAGAAGCAAAAAATGACTAACTAATTTTTATATCGTGCTTAACTAAATTAAGCTTGAGATAAATTACATTAAATGGTCACGATTTTTCTTATCAAATCAAATTCAAACTCATTTTATTTTCCATTTTCTACCTATAGTACATAAATTATATATAAATAATTAAGGACCAAATGAACATTTTTAAATGAAATTACTTTGTCACAAAAATTGATTAAACAACATTAGAGACAGATTTTTTAAGGTGAGTACGGAAAAAAAATTGTCCGTTACGCCTAGGTACCCGAAAGATGATTTTTTTACGGGAACCTGTCAAAATGTATGAACATGTCTTTTATCAATACAGACATAAGAAAATATGCTCTTTTCGATGGAATGTGCAAATTTTCAATATACCCCCATTTATTACGATTTTTCGTTGCAAACCCCATGTCCCACATCGATTTACACGGTTTTCTTTTTGCCATTCGATAAATTATCGAAAAATACATTTTGTCAGCTAAAAATATTGATGTTATCGGATGTGGGACAAGGTCAAAAGGTCATTTTAAAAATAAACCATTTGAACAATTTTTTTTCACGTATGTACCAAATGTAAATTTACGGACCACATAAAACGTGAAAGTTGCACGGTGCAACGTGCAACTTACAATAGAACTCGCAACGTCACTGACTTAACCAAGTGTTAAAGTTTAAAAAAATAAAAGCACGGAAATTGATTGTATTGTGACTGCGTGAATGTCGGTGTTACAGACTGACAGACATGTTCAATGTGTACAGTGCCTGCAGTGTACACATTGGAAGGCAGTGTGAATAAGGGGCTAAATGCAACACAACGTGTTTTTGTGGGAAAGCAAAAATCTCTTCACCTTAAAAAATCTGTCTCAACTTCATTCTTGTTACATTCTTATCAACAAGGCAACAATGAGGATACAAAAAAATTTTACTCCTTGGTTTCAAATTTCAGCCCATCGTCGTCTTTCGGATGACCACTTCACATTTTGAAGACTAGCGAGACAAATATTATGATTGTCTACATTGACAACACAATCTGAACTATTAATTTAATTTTTATCCGCGAGGATAAATTCATTTAAAACATTCTATATTTAAGCGAAGGATATTGTAGACGGTTCCACTCAATGGTTGTATGTATAAATTTGTATATGGTATAACAAAAAAAAATATTCGATGATTCCGTACTTCCATTCAGAAATTTAGCATTGCGTTAAATACAACAACATAAACTAATTTGTCTGCTTTGCTTATGCAATGAAGCAGGCAAGTGACAATAGATATTTTGGAAACGAATTCAAAATACATATGGTCTGGATAGGGTAAATCTTTCACAACAAAACGGATGCCATGATTAGCAAACTAGAGTTCTCCAGTCAAACTTTACAGTCAGGATGTACCTAACCATTTTAAAATAACTTTTGTACTTTTGCGATAAGTTTGAACGTTGGATTATTATTTCTACCTATAAAACAATTTAAATGTTATTAATAAAGATGAACGTCAAGAATACTATGCTATACAAATTACGTACACAGTAAGAAAAATTGTTTGCTGGTGGAATGTATTTCCAATGGAAAATAATTTGGCTGTGATTGTTATAAGCTTTCACACCGAGTAAATTGCATCCCACAGTAGGAAATCATATCAGGGGCGGAAAATAGGGCGGTGCAGGCGGTGCAATGCACCGGGGCCCACGCGACCCGAAGGGTCGCAGGGGGCCCACGGTCTTCTCAAAATTTTACAAAAACATGCAAAGACTGTCCGCAACTGAAAATTAAAGAAATATAAATTATTACGAAAAGTTGCAAGTGCTATGAATCATGAAAAGTGTTAATACCAAATGTATTTTGTGTGACAACAATGTCAACTTTTGCTTGGCATGTGGTCGAAACTCACAACCACTACACTTTCCAAAAGTTTTAATTACCATTTATTGAAGAGTCTGATATGAGAATAAGATCAATTAGTGTAAACTAGAATTACTTCATTCTACTGTTTTGAAAATGTTTCCAAATCATAATGGCGGTAAGTGGCACATCAACGAAAACGTTAATGAAGAAGATTTGGCAGAATTGCATAATTTAGTACAGAAAGAAAGATTTTCCCAACAAAACAGGACTGTCTGTTAAATAAAACAAACATAATTTATTGACGGTTTGCCTGTAGAAACTGCCCTAAACGTTACAGTGACTGGAAGTACACTTTCTAATTTAAAAGAGCTAGTATATTGGATGCTTATCAAATGACAGCCAGGCTTAACCCAGTTGTATTAAAATCTGTATTTGACACATTTTAATTTCCTTTTCATTCAAAATTTCTACACAAATCAAATCCACGAACAAATTATCAATGTATCTCAATATCTTGACGGAAGATTGTTATCCGGAATAGCGACTTTGAAGACTTCCATTAAAAGTGAGTTAGAAACAATATCAAGTGTTTATGAATTAACAAATTTACCTTTAGAAATTTGAAGTTTAGAGTTTGCGAATCGTTTCCTAACGTGACATTGGTTTACATAATGTTTCTGACAACTCCCGTTATCTTTGCAATACAATATGCGAAGAGAGTCTTTCAATCATAGCTTTATTTATTATTGAAAGCGAACGAGCAGAATGTTTAAATGTGGACAACATCATGGATATGTTTGCCAGGAACAAAGCCAGTCGCCTATACGTTATTAAATAAATCCATTTAACTGAATTATTATTAGTTCAGATTATTGCCAATTATACTAGTACCATAATCAAACTCTATCCCTTTAAATCTTTACATTTTAATGTAGTATACAAAAAGATTGGATGAAATTAAACTAATGAAAACCAAAATCCATTTTTCTAGCTGCAATTAGTTGTTGTTTAGAAAATAATACACAATACATGCCACACGTATACATACAGTAAAACTTTCCAACAATTGCACCCCAGGAGGCGGCAATTATAGAGAGGTGCAATTATTCGGAGGTTCCCGCCTTAATTTAAATACATTGGTTTCAAAATCGAGGGGCGGAAAAACCTCTTTATTATTGCCACATGCAATTGTACAGAAGGCAATTATTCTGAAGTTTCACTGTACATAAAATACGGAAATATTGTATGAAAGAAAAGGGCCCAACGATTGTTTTGCACCTGGGCCTACGTCTTGATTGTTCCGCCACTGAATCATATCCTACGGGTTATGAAATATATGAAAATAAGATGTATTCCAGTTCAAAACCCTCTTCAATTATCACCTAAAAACAATTGATGGTTATACACGAACAAAAGGTTTACATTGACGGTTCAATTTTTAAGATAATTAGGGTTGGCTGCGTAATATCCTTCCTGTGTGTTTTAAGAATTTTATAACTTAACAGGGCCTCTATTATTAAATTCAACCTTTTTAATTAATAATTAATAAATTTTTTAACTGTTATTGTTCATCACAGATACTGAGATTAAAATGATTTTTGTGCCTGTTTGTGCGGATTTGAGTACAAAGATGAAAGTTAATTGTTGGGATAACTCTTTTCTGGCCCAGAAATTCTGGGTTTAACTAATTTCAGATCATCATCAACATGCCGAAGGACACGGTCAAGAGGAAGGCAGAAGCAAAAGAAAGTCAATGGAAAGCCGAACCTCCACCTCATCGTTTTGATTTTATAACTTAGTTTAAAAAATATAATGAAACAAAATTGCTATCAGTAACCAAAATCCTAAAATAATGACGTGGATCTTTAACAAATCTCCTGACGTTTCATTGATATTCAGCCAAGATTACTTGGGTTTGTTGCATTGATCAAAATTAAGTTTCATATTTTATTTACATGGAATTTATTTTTTAATGTTCCACATCGTACATTGATGAAGAAATTTAAGGTTCTGCATCTAGGTTCTACATCTACAAAATTTATGATTAATTACTTCAGTCTAACCTTACTGTCAGGATATACCTAACCATTTAAAAAAACCTTTTGCGATAATTTTGCATATTGGATAATTATTTGTGCCTAGAAAACACTTTAAATGATATTAATATAAATTCAAGACTAGAGTCAAGAATACAAGACTATACAAATTAGGTAAACACGAGTATTTTTCCAGTGGAATAGATTACCGATGGAAAATGATTTAGCTGTGAATCACAGCCTGTGATTGTTATAAGTTTTCTTACCCAGCGAATTGCATCGCACATTAGGAAATCATATCACACGGATTATGAAATGTATGAGAATGAGACGTAACCCAAATATACACCTTATTCAATGATCACTTGAAAACTATTGATAGGTAGATACGAACGAACAAAAGTTATTTTTTGTAGTAGAATTGAATGTGAGGTTTATATGACGGATCAATTTTGAAGATACTTATGGTTTGGTTGCATAATATCTTTGGTGTTTTAAGAATTTGTTGTCTTAATTTAAAAAAAATATGAAACAAAATTTCTAACAGTAACTAAAATCTTAAAATAATGAAATGGATCTTTAACGAATTTCTTATCTCCAAACGTTTCATTTATATTCGGTCAAGATTACTCGGGTTTGTTGCATTGATCCTAATTTTGTTTCAGATGTTATTACATGAAAATTGTTTAATGTTCCACATCGTACATTGATGAAGAAATTTAAGGTTCTACACCGGCTAGATTTTTATAAAATGGGTTGAATTTAATATTTGAAGTATTTCATTATTATTGTTGCTGGAAGTGAAACGCAATAAGGTAAGACATATCTGTAGCCGGTCACTTAAAAATTGCGTTTCGTAATATGAAAAGGTAAAGCACAGTTAAATTAACTTATATTTGTGTTCTGTCCAGGCATTTCTTTCACGCACACAGAACTCTTGAAGTGCTCAATAAATTGTTTTGGAAAGTCGTACAACTTTAATATTGACAGCTCCATCACTTTTAACTGCCTTTTTTATATCAATAAATACTGTAGGTTAGGTTCCATGCAAAAATAAAATAAAATTGAACAAGGAGGAACTAAGACTTTCGTGTTTTCCCAAACAGTGTTCAATTTCAAATATCACGAGTAATTTTCTCACGTGACCGGTTATTGGTATTAATGGAAAGACTTCTTATATGCAATACATACAATTTATTCATATATTAATTGTAACTCGCTAACACTTGTTGCCTATTTAGGGAAGACAATATTCTGTGGACAAATGTGTCACAATTTTTAAAAAAGGTCCTTTTCCTCACTCTACATTGAGCAGAAGGGTATTGTGAAAGTCGCCACAGAATTCTGGCAACTATTCTATCAGAAGTCTAATAATTTTAATCCGTGAAATGAAAACAGTGGTTCTATAAACATCAACTGGCGACACCAGTCCTTCCTTCCGTTTCATATTTATGAAAAATGTTCAACATAAATATATTTGATATTATTTTCCCAGTAATGGTTGCGATTTCTTGTTTTGTAAAATCACTCACTTGTACATTCAATGAGGATTCAAATGCGAAGTCTAGATTGTCCTATTTTATAATTGTCAGTGTTACATTTGCCTGCATTTTTCTTACACGCAGTTTATGCTAATGGTAAAAGATCGCCACTCTGTACGAGAGGTTAATGGTTACTGTTGAAACTGTAAACTCCTGTTGTGTACATATCTGTTCGGATTATTTGTGATCCATTTCATAATTAATAATAAATCATAAGTCCAGATTAAAATTGTTTTGCAATGATTGTTGCAAATTTCAAATTTAAATTTTATCCGTGCTTCTTCTCTGACACCTGTAACTTTGTTGCTTTCGCAAACAAAAAAATGAGAAACTTACAATACTGCGCCAGAAACAAAATTCATCACAAAACTAAATTATAATTATGTAAATCGAACGAGAAAGCATATTTCAAATTTAATTAAGTGAGGTTAGGTTGATTAACAAAATCGTTAGTCGTAACGACTGAGTCGTTTAATATTTAACTTGTGCTGATCATGTTGTATTACATGCTAAAATAGAAATCTCAGTTCCATGGTTCACAGAAGTTCGGGATTGGCAATACCGTACTTTTGCTGGTGAGGAAAACATAGTAAAAATGTTCTTCACTGAAGAGGAAGAGGAAAAATGGAAACAACCGCAACGATGAACGAGAAAGTGGAAACTTATTGGATGGAGCACATCTGGTAACAAGGTACCAGCATTCTACAAAGATCAAAAAATAGATTACGGTTATGAAACCGAAATATAAATATTGTAGCGAAATTGCGGTTTCGGATCGTACATTGACGACGAAACTGGAAGATGCTGGATCATATTTCTACCTACATATAAGTTTGTTCAGTTAACCAGCGCAACTCGTTAACGGATCTGCGTGATAAACCTAAATATTTCAAAATAGTAAACCATAATCGTGATGATCCTGGAGAATTGACGAAGAAATATTTGAGGAGCAATGGCAACAACCGCAGCCTGAGTTCCATCTGGAATTGGGAACTTAATGGAACATATCTGATAGCAAGGTATGGTCATTTCACATAAACGCAATAACGAAATTCAACACGGCTTTTTAAACCGAAATATAAATAGCGTAGCAAAATCGCTATTTCGTATCGTACCTTGGACACAGCTATGTGAAGAATGCATAACTTGACTTCAGGAAGGTGGTTGTCTGACGGAGGATTATAATCTATATGCGGATTAACTAAACCGTCCTGTAAATACGGTGAGGAAGATGAGAAGGTGGTATTATTATTAAACGCTCAAAATAGGTTAAATCTTTCACAAATAAAAAAGTAATTAAGACTCTTTTATTTGACTCATCACCATGCCTTGGATTATATTAAACAAACCCATGGATAGGGTTAGACTCCACACATAATTTGTTAGGAACAACAGCGTTCGTAAAAAGCGTTTGTAGAATTATACAAAAGACGCTACTGATAAGTGTGATATTTATCAAACTCTCAGCTGCTAAGCATATATGGTAAAACTCAGGTTTCTTACAATGAAAACGGTTTTTTGAATAAATTGGAATTAGGTCCCTTAAGCGTGTGACATAACGGTCATTGCAAGATTAATTAATTCACTGCTTCTTTGCGTCACACATTTCACGCGACAATGTATCCTTTTACTAGTTTTATGTCGACATACGTACTTGATATACTTGAACGTGATTACATCTTGATTCAACAATTTCAGCCATGGAAAACAACGATCGTCTGCACAGGACAAAAACGTTAAAAGAGATTATATATAATTTACTTGCAGTTTAAAATGTAATGTACGCCATGTTCATACATTTGACACACAATTTCGTGATCACTAATTATTCCTTTCAAACTTCCTTTCACTTCCGGCAAGAAATTTACGTCAGGAAAACATGCAGCCTTATTGTTGACTGAAGACTTATTTTAACTGGTTTGCTGTAAGCACTTCAACAAGTTCAAATCAGTTCAGTGATACCCACATTGGTACTAAAGTGAACTGGCGCAATTTATTAATTCTTTTTCAAAACTGTTTTTTGGACTTGGCAGCCCCAGAAGAAAAATAAAAATGAATTGACAACTACGGCCACAAAAATATGGTGTATTTTCCGAACCCTAATTCATATTTTAAGAAAGAACGCCATCACATTAGCAAAATAGTGAATTGATATCAGCATCGTCAGCTCAAAATATGCATAAATATATAATTACTACTTTATTTTAAAACTACAAACGACCTGCCTCTCCTACCGAGCAACTTAATTGTTCCTTTAAAAATGATACAATATTCGATAATTATAAAATATGTATACAACGAATTTTAGATATTGATGTTGATGCAACTCTTCGGTAATTTATTTGGCAAATACCAGTACATTTGATAATTGCTTGAGTTTATAGCACCGAGGAATATTTCAGAGACAAATGGTGTACACATACGTTCGAGTACATTACGTTACATTCAGGAATTTAGGATTGTGTTGGATACAACAATATCAACTAATTTTTATGCTTTCGCTCTGCAACGAACCAGGCAAGTGCCAATGCATTATTCGTTCTGGATATTTTGGATATAAATAAACTACATAGATCCGACCCGTTAACCATCTCATACGCTACTCCGCGTGATAATACCATCCACATCTAGACCATGCAACTGATGCGACATGTATATCATAAACAGGTGGAGATAAAAGTAATATTCAATGCGTGTTACCAGTGTTTTCATCTATAAATCATGACGATCCGGGGAAAAAATGAAAAAAAGATTTGAGCAGATGTGGCAATAACCGTAGCCTGCGCTCCTGTAAGAGTTGAAAATATAATGGGTAGAACATTATAATAATATTACCATTGCACATAAATAAGAGCAATCAAACAATCTAACACCAAATTATAATAAAAGCATAAAAATTGTTGTTTCATATTATTATACATTGAACGCGAAACTGAAAGCCATGTCTTATGTATTTTTAGGAAACCTTGAAAATAACTCACAAATTGTGAGTCAAAATATGCCTAAATTAGCCAGATGGTTTCATTGTCAAAAAGCCGTGATTTTACAGTGGAGTAAAATTTATCTACGTAGTAACTAAACCATCCTGTATAGACAAAATACCAGAAGGTAAACATCTCACACTTGGGTTCCTTCATGACTGTATTTGCTCAATTTTATAACCATGATATATCCCACAAGCAGTCAAAGCACTGTAACGCTATTAATGCCTTCAAGATGCACAATAAATGTAGTGTGTAAGTAGCTATCAGCTAATGTTTGCACTAACTATTTGAACAACAAACAAGTATATAATTCCAAAATGAAACTTTACATTAAGATACACGTTCTAAATAGTATCTGTAGATGGAGCATAGTGATCAAACTGTAAAATGGCAAAAACAATGTAATGTAATTGGGACATAAATACTATAAGAAAAACACATCATCAATTACAAACTTAGAGGAAAAAAATTACTGAAGAGAAGCAAGAATATTTGTAGCATTATTGCAAACACTGTCTTAAGGCGGTATTGTGATTAAATTTCTTAAAAAGGTTAAAATTGACTTACATTGGCGACTTTGGGCGGAAAGTAAAATTTCCATAGTTATGCCTACTTTATCTTAAAACTATGAACAACCTGCCTCTTTGACTGAGCAAGTTTGAAACACTGCCCGCAAGCGACCAAGTCACAGTCTGAATTTTCAATACACGTTTATGCAATTCGTTAGTAAATTTCATTTGCAGATAATACTATATTTGATAATGACTTGAATTTACAATACCTAGGAATGTTTTAGAGACAAATGGTGTACACACAGTTTTGAGTACATTGCATCTCATTTAAGAATTTAGGATTGTGTTAGATACAACAACTTCAAGTTGTTTCTGCCTTGCCTTTGCAATGAAACATAAGTTCCAATGAATATTACGCAAATAAATTAACAATGTGGTCGGGCTAGAATAAATCTTTCATAGCAAAACAGGCGCCATAATTAGCAAAGTAAGAATGGAACAAACTTAACAAAGATTTCTCCAGAATTTAAGGAATGTATTGTCAGGATGCATCTAACCATGTTCAAACACTTTTTACTTATAGCAGAGCATTTCAACCTACTACCACTGTGCACTGCCAGTGGGGTACTGGTCAGGTCTAGTTTTAGCAGTAATTGCTAGTTGAATGAAGAATTTAAAGATACAAATATTACTACATTAGATAATTGAGAAGACATAATATTTGTAAACAAAAGCTATTTATACAAGAACCAACTGACAGAAATCTGGTGAAACTTTCAAGTATCCGACGGGACTCAACGATGTTTAATTCATTTCTAAGACAAAGAAATCACGTTTATGATTCAATAAAACACCGTGGAGTTATGATAATGAAGTTCTACTCTACCTACTTATAACTGGTTAACGAATCCGGGTGATAAACGCAAATACTTCAAAGTTGTAAACAAGAATCGTGACCATTGACGATCCTGAAGAAATGATGAAGAAAGATTTGCTAAGCAATGGCAACAACCGCAGTCTGAGTTCCATCAGGAAGTGGAAACTTAAATATAAATACCGTAGCAAAATCGCTAATTCGTATCGTACCTTGGACACAGCTCTGTGAAGGATGTGTAACTTCGTGAGATGACTTCAGGAAGGTGGTTATCTGACGGGGGATTATAATCCATATTTATGCGTATTAAATAAACCGTTCTGTAAATACTGTGAGGAAGATGAGAAGCCGATATTATTATCAAACGCTCAAAATAGGTTAAATCTTTCACAAATAAAAAAGTAATTAAGACTCTTTTATTTGACTCATCACCATGCCTTGGATTATATTAAACAAACCAATGGATAGGTTAGACTCCACACATAATTTGTTAAGAACAAAAAGCGTTTGTAGGATTATGCAAAAGACGCAACTGAAAAGTGTGATATACATCAAACTCTCCGCTGCTAAGCATAAATGGTAAAACCCAATTTTCTTACATTGAAAACGGTTTGTTGAATAAATGGCTTCAAGTCCCTTACACGTCTGACATAACCGTCATTACAAGATTAATTAATTAACTGCTTCTTGGTGTCACACATTTCACGTGGCAATGTATCGTTTGACTAGTGTTACGCGTACAAGTCATTTACGTCGCTAAAACATGCAGTATTATTGTTGAGTGAACATTTATTTTCATTGGTTGGTTTAAGTACTTTAGTTCAGTTTAGTTCAGTGATGCCTACATTCGTATTAAATTGAACTGGCGTAATAAATTATGTTTTGAACTGTTTTTGGACTTCGCAGCCCCACAAGAAAAATAAAAATAAAACAAAAAATACGGCCACATTCAAACAGATTGGTAATACCGTAACCTATATAAAACCATTACGAGACGTTGATTTTAATCACATTGCTATTAACTATGTGGAATATGTACTTGAATAAGATTAAATATTTTTTCTAAATATTAAGAAGAAGAAGAAGAAATCTGGTTTTAATGGCGTCATGAAAAGGTTCAGTGCTTTCCTATGTTAACCCTAATAAAACTAACTTTTGACGTTAATTTGATTCTCAATGATGAATACAATAGATATTCATACACATTGATATTACTGCATGAATACCAAGGTCAACGCCTATACAGTGGCGTTTCCCACTTCGGTTCCTTTTCAAACGTTGATTGTAATGTTGTTTCATTTTCTGAATAAGGCAACATGGTTGATACCAACAAAGGTGGATTGCCATGGAACCACACTCCGTGGCAAAACCTTTACACAAAACCAAAAACCAGTGACTTTTAGAGTCTCTTCGTCAGCCCGGTCACAAGACATTGCGATTATAATTGTAAGCCACAAGAAATGTGATATCTACGGTTTTGAAAACGTTCTAATAAAATTAATAGCCATAGCATTTCACTTGGAGGGGTAGTATCTTTGCACCTCTACGGCAATTGGATGATAAAGTTACCACCGTAAAAATATTAAATAATTTAACTGCCACCTTTAACTACGCATGCCAAACAAACATCTCGTAATCTAATTACCGTAGAAGCTTTCAGTTCAAACAGCTAAATTGAAATCAACTTTGCGCATTTCTTTAAATTTCTAACCTGTTTTTCTTCGACATTGTTCACTGTCTTGAAAATGTTGAAACTAAATTTAACCTACCAATGTTTTACTATATCCTTTACAACATTACGATCATTAAGTAATTAAGTCAAATTTTTAAGTTTTAATGTTAAGTTTTGCTAATTCACAATTATCACTACATTGGATTATTGCTACACAATGATAATACAGCGCAGCAAAATTGTATAAGTTGTAATTTAGCATTTCATCTTTTCAAACGCTTACATCATTTTTGTTGCATTCTTCTCAACAAGACAACAATAAAAATACAAAACAAACGGCGAACTCATTGGTTTCAAGTTTCAGCCCATCGTCGTCTTTTAGATCATCACTCCACATTTTGAAGACTAGCGAAACAAATATTATGATTCTCCACATTGACAAACCAATCTTAATTACACTTAATCACACACTATTATGGTTAGCTGGTATATCTTAATTGAGCTTGCCCTGAACCCGGGCAATTTTTTGAGTGTTCGGAATTACCGAAATGAAAATATTTGACACGAAAATATCCTCACGCGACGTCGTTTTTAATCACGTTGGTACTAACTATGTAAGATATTCACTTGAATAAGAGAGATAACCGTTTTTCTAAACGAATCCGGCTTTAATGACATCATGAAGAGATTCAGTGCTTTTCTATTTTAGCATGTTATGAAAGTTCTTCTGGGGTAAATTTGATTCACAATTATGAATAAAATAGATACTGCTACGCATTTATAATGTACTGTACTAATAACATAATCAACGCCTACATTGGCGTTTTACATTCCGTTGTCTTTTCAAAGGCTCATTGCATTCTTCTGAGCAAGGCAACAAGGTTGATACCAACAAAGGTGGAACAAATTCTCCATGAAAATACAACGTTTATCGCTTGTCACGTTCAAGGTGGAGAGTATGAACCTTGAAATATTTCTGCTATAGTGCACCACTAACAGAAATTTAGATACACAGACGTCGCTACTTTAGACAAATAAGAATCTGAGTATATAACACACGTAAATGGATATATATATCCAAACACAAACTGCCATAAATATGGCGAAACCCCCAGATATTATATACAATTCAAGAGCATATGTTATACACAAATGTTGTGTCACAACATAATAGCATAAACACATATTTGGTTTTACACTATGTATCAATACGTGACGTGACGTACACTGTCTATTTGTACCAAGTTCTTCACAAATGAGCATTTCCTTTCCTTGTCTATACATTTTCAATTTGGACACAATAATTTTTCACCGCAGAGTTTATCTTTCTATTACTTTGTTCTAAGGTGAAATTGAATGACACAAAAAGTGACTAAAGATGTACTTTAGTCGGTTACTCAATAGTTGAATAAAGTTTCGCTTTAAATTGTGTCATCTAGTTCACATTTGGTTTGTAAATTTGATGCCCGCTTTGTCTCAAACTGATTTCAATTGAACAATGCAGTCCTAAGGCCAATATGTAAGACAATCTAGTCAAAAAAACGGATTTGTGATGCGATATAATCTGAAACAGGAATGCCACTACAGACAAATCATAATTCTACATACTTATAAATTTGGTCCGTTAACCAATGCATACGCTGATCTGCGTGATAAATGTCATTACTCATATAGTTATATAAAAGAATCGGGACGATCCGGCAGAAATGACGGAGGAAAGATTTTAGGAGTTCATATTTATTTATATATGTATTTTATTTTTAAATGTTTCACACCCCAGCAATTTGTATTCGCATGTTATTTGCAAATCGCAATACTGGTTGCTAATTTATGGAAGATAATACTCGAATGATAAATGTGTCACAATTTTAAAAACATTCTCTTCCTCACTCTACATTGAGTAGAAGAGTATTGTGATCTTTATCACATAATCCTGACAGAATTCTAGCAGAATTTGTATGATTTTAACTTTCGTGAAATGAAAGTGTCTTCATGCGTGGTTTTATCAATACCACCAGTTCATCTGTTTCGTACGGACGATATGCAACATAAATTCTTTGGATATCATAAAATTTACTAATGTTTAAAAAAAATCATCCACTTGAAGATACAAATGCGCTGTCGTCGCATTAGTAAAAATGCTTATTGAATTCTTTTGCGATAAAAAATGTCTGAAAATCAAGGGAATCGGCTAATCACAGATATTATTCCGATTTTAAAATATATCCCTGCTCAACCACACCTCAGACTCCAATAGATCTTAACAGTTTCCTTACTAGGATAATCGTTACAAGGAGAAGCTTTTAGTATAAACTGCGGTTATAATAATATAAGAAACTCCTTTGGTCTTTTAGTCTTTTATAAACTCCGAATGAATGCCCCTACATTGCGTAATTGCTTCATATTGTAGCACCCAGAAATTTTTCAGACACAGATGGTACGCACGGACATATTTGAATTAACATAATAACATCAAATAAATATAACATTGCCCACTGTGTTGCTTTTACTCAAATCTATTTTGAACAGAAATGGTTAATGCAAAGAATAATTCAGATATACAAATCTCCTACAGTAGACAAATGGAATATCTGAGTAATGTATAAAAAACTTAAATGATATTTATTCAATTACCAAGTCGTATTCTTTACAGTTTTTAGTTCTTTGCAAAATAAGGCCAAGTTCAAAAGATGTCCCAAAGCAAAATTAGTCTTGAGTGAACCTAAGCTACAATCGTTTTATAAATTGGTGTTTAAAAGCCACTATTTCTATGATTGGTTTTAACCCTTAGTCGTCTTTTAGATCACCACTCCACATTCAAATGGATTGTCTACATTGACAAAAAGCAATCCGAATTATTAAATTGATTTACTCAGCGAGAACAAATTTATTTAAAGTATTGTTTAACGTAACGACAGATGTGTTTTTTCAATGCTTCTATGAATGAATTTGTATATGGTGCAACAGAAAACGGTATTATTCGATGATTCCGTACTTCTTCTGTAGTACTTGTTTGTATTTGTCACTTTTTAAGTTTTTACTGTTTTGGCAAAACATTATCTTTTCAGCAATTGAAACAACACTCAACACAAAACTCTTCAGGTAGAATATACAAAAGACGCTACTCGAAAGTGTGATACCTAACAAACTCAGCTGTTAAGCATATATGGTAAAACTCAGTTTTCTTACATTGAAAACAGTTTTTTAAACATTGTAATCAAGTCCTTTACGCGTGTGACATAACCATCATTTCAAGATTAATTAATCAACTGCCTCCTTTGCGTCACGCATTTAACGTGAATTGTTTGACAAGGTTTATGTGTACATATGTACTTGATATACTTGAACGTAGTTGCATCTTGATTCAACAACGACAACGTTAATATTTCACGCATAATTGAACTGTGATGTTGTGTAAAATTTAAAGTGTGAAATTTTTGCCTAAGATTTGCCACTTCCGGTTTAGAACAAAATTAAGGTAATATTCCTTCAAACCCGATAGAAAACGAATCAGTGACATTAATTGTATATCCTATAATGGAAATTTAAAAATAGATTTCCCGAGTGATTTTTTTGTATGCCGACATGTTTACCAATATGTACCTCAAATAATCAAATACTAATTAATTTCAGTTCCAAATAAAATAAGAGTACATAGTACATCATGGACATATCGACGCCTTTATGAACAAGACTCCCATCTGCCTGCCGCGATTCGCTGTTTGTGGACAGAGTTCTGTCTCGGACTGTCGGTCAATTCAGCGTGGATGTGAAGATAAACAGTTTGATTCGTGTCCACGAGTCTAATCTCCAAGAGAAACAGTCTCCAAAAGAAAGTTCCATGCGATATGAAAATTATTTCGCAGAACGGTGTTTGACAAATTGTTTTTTGTCACCAGCCCGTACTTACTGGTATTCACGAATGAGAAATTGAAATTTTATGACGCATCGTGAGCACAATTTGGCTATTCGTGAATGGAGTATTCTGTGGGGGCTGTTTGACACTACTTCATTAGCTTTGGAGCTAAAATTAGTTATTATTTTATTATAACCAAAATTCTCATATTTTGTATTTTTTAAACTGATCCATTATTACGGATGTTCATGTGTATTTTTTTCTCCACCACTACATTTGTAGGAGATTGTCAAATTGTTTTGATTAATAAATTGAATCATGCGGCCTATAAAACTGACTTTTACACCTACCAAAGGTTTGAGTCAAAAATTTTAACCGCTTAACAATGATTCGTGTGCTTCGTTGTACAACTAATTTCTCAATTGCGAGATATACTACAATAAAACAATTCAAAACATAAACATTAATTATTACAAAGAGATTTGTATTTATATTGCTAATTTAATTGATTGGTAATTGATTGACATAGTCCATTTCTTGTTAAATGTAAAACATCGCTTCTCTGTATGGAAGACTCATGTCGTCATGTCTCAATACAAAGTCGCCAAAGGAAAGTATGAAAAAGTTACTCAACTTTTTTCTGAGGTAGGATTGAAATTGAAATCCGTGTATGTGTGATGCAACATATATTATACTTACAGGTATATCGAGGTTAGTGCAATAGGCCGGCAAATTTTATTCGCAAGTATCACTACATTGGATAATTGTTTCAAGATTGTATTGGCTAAGAAGTTCTAGTTTTAGTGGCAAACCCACAAGTGGTTAACTATTTGCGTGCTGAAAGTTGCCACTGTTTTGGTAAATTTAAATGTTATTATTAAAAACCATCACCGAGAATGCTAAATTACAAATTTTGCGTCCACCGGTTTCAGTAGTGATGGCTGGTTGAAAAATAGCGTTAATTCACAAATATCACTGCATTAGACAATTGAATTTGAGTACCTAAAAGTTGTAAACCAAATGGCAATGCCACACTTGTCAGTGGAAAGTAACTTTAATTAAAAATATTGGCCACCAGATTACACTTTAACCCACCGCCACCTTAACCAGTTTCCACCTTAACCCGCCTACACTTTAGCCCGCATACACCTTAACCATCCACTTTCACCACACATTCCCAATATTATCGAAAGCGCTTTAATCTACAGTTTATTGTAATAATTAATGCATGAATGAACTCCTCAAATATATCTGGGAGAGAATTAGACACAAGCCAAAAAAGTTGTGGAGGAATTACTGTAATCATCGAAGAATGAAGCCCTTATTCCAATACAGGTCACACGGGTTACGGAAAATGAGGCTAATGGAGAATTTGTCCACGGAACCGCAAATAGGCTACTTTTCAGTATTAGTCTAATTATTATTTGTCTACCCGGAGTAATAGGCAACCTCTACATTTAGTCAAACGTCTCAATAATGTTCGTGGGCCAACATAGGCCCAGTATTGTTTCCGTCGACTAACTCCCGGGTAGCCTGCCTTTCCTAGACCCAGGTCACACCAGTCTTAGTGCTCACTTAAAGCGGTACAATTTTGTGCTTCTCTATTTTAAAATCTTACTAATGCGTATATTTTCTGAAACTTACATTCGGTATGAATGGTTGAATTAATGACTTTAATAACCTCACTCTAATAGTTTCCAAGCGGGGCACAATTGGAACGTATAAAATCATTGTCACGGATAAACTACTTTATGGAAAAAATGAAACTCCTCTTCGCGATAGCACAACTCGAAGACGCTTCGACTGTGTAATTAATATGGTTGCAAATTGATACTTTAAAATAGCTGGCGGAAAAAAAATTGCGCTACATTTGATAATGGCTTGAGTATAATTTTTTACAGAGGCCATAGTTAGCAAACTAAGAATTGAAAAAACTTAACAAAGAATTCTCTACCATACCTATACATAATTATTGTCGGCCATTGTTTAATTGTCAGGATGTACTTATCTCACTGACGCTGAAGTGTGTGTGAATGAGATTTAGCCAGGGTACACTTCATTATCATCGACTAAGAGAAATTAATAGCTACGTAGGAAAAAAATTTGTTTTTGGAGTAAAAATGAATGTAAGGTTTACACTGCCGGATCAAGTTTAAAGATACTTAGGGTTGGCTTCATAAGTTCCTTGGTAATTTGCAGAATTTTATATCTCAATTTCTACTGTTTGGTGAGTTATGCTGGATAGCATAAAACACCCGAATAAGTTCATTTCGCTATCTGCATGATCATGATCATGATGACCCTGGTTTAATACCATCCAGTAGCAACATCATAACCATTACGGTTTCATATTTTTACTGGGCACATTCCCAATAAATTGATTATCATCCTTGCTGGTATTAATAGAAATATTTGTTATATGCATGCATATAATATCTTATTCACATACTAATTGCAACACCCAATACTGGTTGCTAATTTACGGAAGACAATACTCGGTAGGTAAATGTGTCACAATTTTCAGAAGTTCTCTTCCTTAATATTTATTGAGAAGAAGAGTATTGAGATAGTTATCACAGAATTCGGTCATCAAATTCTACAACAATTTTAATTCCAGCACGTTTGAATTTTTTCTAATATTCATTCACTTCTCCATTAAATAATGATCCAAGTGCGACGTCCTATTATATTTTATTGCTTGCAGTAACGCCTACGTAAACCCAAATACTCAAACTTCCAGTGCCTGTTACTACTACATTGAATAACAGTAGGGAATAATCCTTCAAACCAATCAATTTAAAACCGGTTTATTAGTGCAGCTCTGCCTAGGCATCAAGCTCATTACAAAATGTCAATTAACTCGAATATTGAATATAATCAATTCGGGATGCTGTTTGAAATACAAGTTAAAGATAACTATAACACCTCCAAACTTTTAAACAGTTTGCTCGTTAACGCTTTTGAATTAGTTACCAAACTAAATTTTCTCAGCATGTTTACTCGAAGACGCAAATACCAGATAACAATGTGGAACAAAATAAATCATCGTAAAAAACATTCTTGCAGTACCAAGTAGTACCCTCAAAAATTTGAACCGAGATTTAAAAATACTACCGAAATCAATGTAATGCAAGTCAACCCTCACGCGACTTTGCTTTTAATCAGATTGCTATTAACTATGTGTGAGATGCTTATGTACTTGAATAAGATTAAAGGTTTTTCTAACTGAATCAGGCTTTAGTGACGTCATGAAGAAAGTCAGTGCTTCTCTATTTAAGCCTTAATGAAACTAAAACTTCTGACGTTATGTATTTTGATTCAAAATTATTAACACAGTAGATACTTGTACACATTGATAATGTACTGCACCAAAAACATGATCAACGATTCTAATTTCCTAATTGCGGAATATGAACCTTCCAGTATTTGAAGTATATTTAATGTAAGTATATCACTACCACAAATTCAAATTGGGATGTACCGTATGACATTTATGCATTTAACGGAGTTTGATTTGTTAGCTTCCCTTGGCATAAAGCCTTTCTATATATTATGTTAATTGTTAACTAACGCTATTCAGGAGTAATTTTAATTAGAAACTTGGCTATTTTAACTACACATGGGGACTATTGAAACCTTTCGTTGGCGTCTGTTGACGCTCCATTCTACTATCAGAGTTGACGTTGCAAGGTGGGACAACGCGGATAAGTAAGCCAAAGCCAAAAGATAAAGGTCCATTATCAGTGTGATGCAGTGAGGCCATATTGATTGGGGAGGCCTCGAGGGGTCCGATAAAATTTCATCTCACCGCGAGTGATCCAAAACTAAACAATTAAAAACACCGGTCATCATTTGAGATTAATACTTTTAAATCTTAAAGGGTGATATCAAATTTCAAATGTATAGTGGACTTACAGCGTACGAAATGCAGCATCAACTTATTCCACATTATAGTTGACGGTTTAATTAGAAACGTAAATGTTATTTTTGCTGTCAAAATAATAATAATAATTTAGGTGAAGCCCTCATAAACACAGCTATATTTGTTTCATAATAAATATGTATATTTTAAAAATAAGATCCGAAATTACGTATGTGTTTAAATAATTGCGTTAAACGCCGCAATAGACATACTTACCTAGTGGTACAAACAAGATTATCATTTCCAAATTGAATGGCACCAAGTCCCTCATCAAGAGTTCCCCAGATGTTGAGGTTACGTAGGTAAAATTGCTGCAGTGGTATTTTTTGCACTTTTCGAATTCCGTTACTATTTGGAACGCTGTGGAATCAAGCAAAAATTGAAAAGGATTATAAATTAAATTCTTATACAGTGGCTTATCAACTGATGAGATATACAAGCTGTTAAGAAAAACGAGCTTGTAATTTTTTCGAATGGTTCATAATAAATTGTTAAAGAATGGCATTTAAAGTAATCAATTGTAAACAGTATTACCAACTGGCAGAAAGGCTGCAGAGAAGACTCAAGATTCCATATTGATGAGAAGCGTCCTCCACTCCAGTTTGGAGCACGACTTACAATTTCATGCCATTTCCTATAAATTTGATATAAAACACAATAATAAAAACGTATTTAATGTCAAGTGTTAATTTGTCTACTTTTAACTAAAAATTTGTAACACTGAGTAATTATTTTTAAATTGATCTTTCAATAAAATTAATTTTAACAATTGCTCTTTGGCAAATGAATCGTTGTGATCTTACCAAGACTCTGCTCAGATGCAATGGCGGATGCAAAATAAGGAGTGAATCATTCAAGTACACTCCACACTGCTATTAGCTTCTCTGACTTAGTGATATACCGATGTGCTGTGAGTTGAGAAATTTGAAAAATGCACTTGCCTTCCCCCAATTTATCGAGTTAGTTTATAGTAAGTATGGAACGAACTTCTATCGGAGTGTAGCAAAAATAATTTGAATGAATACAAAAAGGTTCCGTATTAAATTGTTGATATTCATTCAACCATGAGTTCTTCTCCGGGTTCCTATTTTACGATTTGTGGCTAATAGTTGTGTGGAGTAACTTTGTATGCACTCTGAATTAATTTATCACGGTGAGACACTGTGCGTGCTTTTTGTATGTACTGAAGTGGCCTTACCCAGCAGTCGTTGAATTTCATTTCAAATACAGGACTATAAATACATTGATAACTATGCATAGGAATATAAAAATGACGTAATAAGTAGAAATACGGAACAAACCTGTCTGCGTTGTGTGACACATGGATTTTTATAATGTAAATTTTACGCGTTACAAATCTGATATGATTGCACGTTGCACGTATATCTGCTTCACGTTCTTATTCGCCATGAAGACATATTTATTAACCCACGAAGCCTAGTGGGTTACTAGATTTACAAATGTCCCCGTAGGACCGTAAGATCGTAAGATCGTAAGATTTTCCCACATCACGCAGCGTAAGACTTTCTACATTGCAGCATTGTGTCTATACACAACAGCTAGCTAGCATACAGCTGTAGCTAGTTCTACGCTGTGATGTGTGTTTACTACAATGCAATGCAACTCAATCGGCACTCACATCAGCTA
>VYYJ01001499.1:0-30155 GCA_021029165.1 Cyphoderus albinus | reverse complement strand
AAGTGAATCCAATACGAAATTAATTGGAAATTTCGATTCTAAATATATAACTAAACCCTACTTGTTTGGGTTACATAGAACTGTCGCATAACCTTTCTTGAACTGTGACTTTATTTGATCACATTCTTGGACACTCTTCGTAAAGCGTGGCAGTGTGGGCGTAGTCGGCTACATTTTTAGACTGTTGAGATGTTTCAAACGCAATGTAAACAAAAATCGGTTGCATGTGGCCAATAATACTTGTTTTGAGGAAAGTCGCGAAAGGTCAAGTAGCCACTTCATATTTCATCGCCTTGCTTTCTCAGTTTGTTTTTCCTCATTAAGTAGAGAGTAACTTTCGTTTACCCTCTCCTAGCGTTCATTTGAAATTTAAGCTTAGTTTGTATAAGTTTGTTTTAAAATGCGACAAATTACATGTACAGTTAAAATTATGCGGTTCCATTTTGTGTACTTCACAAAACGTACCTAAGGTATGTATTTAATATGTATTTCAAAATATGTATCTATTTTAGTTTAAGAAAACACATTTAACGACTTAATGGAGGATTTCCTCTACCATTTATTCTGGAGCTGAAATGTCGGTTTTCCTAGTAATGGTGGATAACTTACAAGTACAACACAAGTGCTGATCTTTTCATGTATTACTACACCCCAAACTTGTGCCAATGCTTCGCATTAAAAACTTCTGGCAATTTTGCCAAAACAGTTGTTTGAAAAATGATTGCAAGAACACGATATTCCCAAGAGGCAGTAAAAATGAAAAATAAGAAGATACAGAATATTATTTTTGTTCCGCTACGCAATAATGATTTCCATGTAACGATAATCAAGTGGTGACGCAGCAGCAAACGACATAAAAGTACACTAGTATCATATCACTAAGATTGGGTTTCGAAAAAATATTAGACGAAAAGATAAAGTTAAATATATTTATTTTAGTGCCATTTGGCGAATTTCAATCAACTATTCACTTTACTTCTCTTAACTCCCAACATTTAAATATGAGTAGGTTGATAGTTGTACAGATTCCTCTTGATGATTCCTAAAAAATTACACTTTGCACCCATGTCTTTGGTTTTCGTCACATCACGGTCAACATTTCTATTTCTGCGAACTGTCACCACAAACTGCGAAATTTCGGTACCATTTTTTATGTGGCAACGGCAAGTGAGCGTCACACGGTGTGAACTTCTAGCTCCAAAGAAGAAAAAACGAGGTTTAATGTGTTTAATGCTTTACGAAAAAGACCGCATGCTTTTAAGTATTGACCAGTTTAAAAAAAGGCACTGCTTAAGCATTTTATTTCAATTTGTGTTATACCACACTTCTCTTCAGTAGTTATATTATAAAACTCGATTTTGTGAAAAGGCCAATCTTGATGAAACCAGGTGGCATTTTCTAGCAAGCCTTTTTGTGCTGAGCTGAAATCTCATAGTTTCCAATTCTTCTTTGTTCCTGTCTCCGCTGAGTCGTTAGACGTTCTAGATGTCACAACAAAAATCCCTCATCACCATTAGTCACGGTCGGCCAGAATGAAAAAAGTTTTCTCCTCAGTCCCTGCGTGTCGACTTTTTCTCTCTTTATTCACTATTTTGTCATCTCTCTCACGTCTAAACCTTGTATATATAAACACATATTGCAGACTTTTGGTGCGAAGCTTTTACTTAAATGTACCTATGTTTCCTTCCAACACCGCAAAAGTTGTGCTTCATCCGAAATGACATGATACCCGACTAATTTGGAATCCTCATCTCGACTACTTTCTTCTTTTGCTTTATCCCTTCTTCCGACAAAGAAACATGAATGCATCAAACAACCGGCTTAAGACATTTCAACTTGACTTATTGTAGGAAATTACACTTACAATGGGAGGATGGGGAAGTGAGGTGGGCAATGATCATGAAAATTATGAAACATGTAGAACTCGACATGCTGATTGAATATAAACGCCTCAAGTTACCACAACGAAGTATTTAGCTGTTAGTTAACCCCAAGACCTCCATGTTGTATAGTCAGTTAAGAGTGACAGCACAGGCTGTTCCACCATAGAGCACCTAAAACTTGTTTCAAGCATCACCTTACCTTTTCACCTTAAACTCGAAATATTCGACGTAAGTTAAGTTAGAGCTAATGCTATGACGTTGTTCCGTTCTTGACAATCAACCAAATACTTTCTTTGTTGTGATGTGACATCAGATATGTAATATTTTTAAAAAGTGTCGAGAAGCACAAATTTTATAATTTTTATGCCCATAGCCGATAGCCCCACTCACTACCATTGCCCCATCCTTCCATTGTTAGTTTTGTTTCTCTAACTTTACAAATTGATGTAAGAACAGAGCGGGGACAATTTAATTAATAGAGAAACTGACGAAGTCGGACTTTATTTTTTAAAAAGCCTTTGCTACTTCGCAGATGACAATGGTACAATGGTAGTGATGATGATAGTGACAATGATCAAGGAGAAACTTTTCTTATTTTTAAAAGTGCAGTATAATGACTCATCAGAATAACATTCCTTCTTGCATCCAAAAAACTTAGCTTCGTGAATATAACATGGAAGTTCACAGAGAACTAAAATGCAAGCCACTACAAGGAGAGAGTTGAAAGTTTTCTTTTATTTTGTTCAATTTTGTTTTTATAATACAACCTCATGAATGAAAAGCTATAGTGGATAACTTTGGAACTTTTAAACATAGCTCCCACTGTTTGCAATTCTCTGAAACCGTAGACTTGTCTTCGTTGAAGATAAGAATGAGAGCTGAAATTTTGTGGCTCAGTTCAAGTAATCTAGGCGGAAATCATACAGTTGGAATTAAAGCGGAATAATCAAATAAAACGCCTGTGTAGTAAATGCAATATTTTGTTGTCTGTCTTTTTTGCAATAGTTTATGCTTTTAGTAGTCTCAATGTTTGTAAAGTAACCGAATATTGCAGCAGTTTGTTATGCACGCTACGCCAACTTTCTTGAAAAGAACAAAATGATTAATGATCTAATTTTTGCTATTCTTTGTTTTCTTTCAGGTAAGTACCGAACGGTCCAGACTGTCTTACTTTCAGATGCTTTTAAGTTAATCTTCACATTGCACACCCAAACAACCATGTCAACTAGATATTTTCTAAAAACTGGGTCACGGATTTCTATAAAGGAAGTAGGTTTTATCTACTGTAATTACCAATGAATAAACACTTATATATATATACAGTGTCATAAAATTGGGTGTTCAATCAAGGTAAGGCTATTCATTTAAAAATTCTAGACATTTCCACCAGACGAAACCCCAAGTTTTAGGTGCATTTACAACATTATTAACAATAGCGAGTTGGTATGAATTTTTGTAAATTCCTAAATGACACGAATGATTCCTTTCGTGAGAATGGTTTATTTTCACGAAAAACCTCATAAACACATTCTGATAATCGTATTTCTTTATCTTTACAAATATGCTTACTTAATTTCACCTTTGACATTCACAGAAATGCAGCTTAAAACTCATTCAGCGAAACACAATGACAATGTTTCATTCTTTCTGGCCGAATTCTGAAACAAAAATTTACTCAGGTATAAAATATCTAGTTTCATTCAGAAGGGGCATGGTCATACACTTCCGGCAGAAACAATTCATGTCAAAATAACTCGTCGGTGCATAAATAAAATGGAAATGCATAGAATTATTTATTTGCATATTTCACTCTAATAATTCATTTCGGAAGAAAAATCTGCAGCCTAAAATTTTCCAGTTGTCAGTTAAGTATTTGTCAACCTATACACACGTCCGTTCTAGCTTGTAACTTCTACGTTATTTTTCATATCTAATTTATATTTGGACTCTTATTACGAAATCTTTCGATCAACTGACGTTAGCAAGAGGTGGTGGTAAAACTGTACTCAATCTTTTTTAAACGGAGACAGCACTTATCTGCAACATACAAACCACATTTAGGCGACAGATGCATAAAAATGTCATTTGTCATCGAGGCTTCTCGAATATTACAGCAGTGATTTCATTTAATTTGTTATCTACATTTGCACTATAACGTCTGATGAAAAAACCAGAAAATAAAAGATGAGAATCAAACCATTTAAAAAAAGTAGGATGCAAATTAAAAGGGATGTGATAAATTGGACAATACATTATGCAGCACAGATATTGCATATTTTAATTGACAACTAATAGTTGACCTCAAGATTCTGGGATTCGTTTGTTATTGTTGTTTCGTTTGTGGATTAATAAACGTATGAGTCCTTCTGTTACATGAAAAAACATTAATAAATTACAAACTCAATATTCAACTTGCATGATAGAATTCACTTATTATTTTGTATTTAACAGTGGAAGCAGAGGAAATGGATGCTTGAAAGTTTGTTGAAGAAATTAATGCAAGCAATGCAATCGTTATAAGAGATATGTTCACAGGTTGTTCATACAATTGACCAACCTGCATGACGTAGAATTTATGATGAATAAACATGCAACGAAGGAGCGTTTTTTGCATTAATGCATGTTGACAGTCGGTTAGCGTCAATGATACTGTTGACGTCCTGCGTTGTTGCTACTCGGTGTCTTCAATAGAAATTTACATTTTCCTTGTTCCATAATAAAAATTCAATGTCGTCTCTTCCCACACGTTTGACAAGTCCTCCCAGAAAATACAGAACACTCCTGTTTAGTTAACGTCCTTTGTGTCATTAAAATGTACACACGTGACTTTAAAATTACGGGTACCTCCGAAATGTACTTTGCATTTTTTAATCTAGATTCATGAGTCATGCTTAATTTACTTTACTTAAGGAACATATTAGACAATGTACACAGTTCATGTGTACATTTGTTCGACTTTTTGAGTTGTGTGGACTAGAGAAATAGTTTATTGCTTTTGCTAGGAAAAATGCTACTGGCTGTCGACTGACACACCCAAAGAATATTTATTCTGCCAACTTGAGAGTTTGTGTAAAAAACAGATATACATACCTACGTGATTTCATTTGGAAAACAGCTTTCCGGTTTGTTCATATTTTACTGTCAAGAGCCTGAACTTTTACAATTATTACTTTTCCGTTTTATACATTGCTAAATACATTTGCACACTTTTGTAAAAGAAGGTATGCTCTACAATATTACATACTGTTTAAATTTTTATCATCAGCAATGAATAAAACTGGGAAATCTTCATCATAATCAACACTAGCATTGCAGCATGCCATAATCAGAGCAATAAAATAGGATTCTGGTTCAAAATTTGAATCAGGCTTTTCTACCCTTTATATGTTCAGTACCTTAGACTTATGGCATGCTTAGCCTATTTGCTTACCACCAGTCACGTAATGTCTATATCAGATATTGTTGTTATGTTCCACAACAGTAAAATATTGCTTTTCTGGTGATACCAATGACATAGGAGACTGTGGTTGTAGAAATGAAAGCGGTATTGGGATTACAAAGGCGAGGCGAAAAAGCAAACGCACTTATTTCCACAATCATTTCTCTTCATGTCATATCGTATAAGTTTTGCTGTGCTTTGCAATCTCAACACTATCCTACAACTTACTTGTCTTACTTTTGTGAACCTGCAGTAGTAGCGGAAATCGGATGGATGGTAAAGCCAGCTACACCTCTGTCTGTTTATTGGAAATAGAAATGTTCTCTTTAACCTAAGAATTTTGTTTTGGCTTGTTCTTATTCAATCGCCAAATATTAGAAAAGAAGGAGTATTTTTTTCTTAGGAAGATTACTATGTTTATTGAACGAGGAAGCTTGAATTGTCCTCAATTCTACATACGTATTTCATGGTAAACTCCGAGTAGATACAAATCCTGAGAGTAACAAATGGTGTTTCGTAACATTCTAGAGCGGACTGATCATGCTCTTCCTGAGTATTGTTTTGTTTTACACAGTCTAAAAAGCTTTAATTTAAACGTGAATTTTGACAGGAAAAAAATTCCAACTCTATTTTGGCGATAGAGATGACGAAAATACAGCGCTGGGCTACTGAGCTGAGTATTTAGTAAACACGCGGATTTTCTTTCTGGGTTATAAAGTGGGAGTGTTTATGATAATGAAAGGAAGCATGTTACTGCTGCTGCGATGTGACACATCCTGCTGAGGTTATTTTATAAAGTCGTCCTAAGGAATGTGTAGGACTCGTCTCTCGATCACGCACACCATCCTGTAGCAGCAAATTTCAAACAGTTTTTTACTAGTAAAAGATCGCTTAAGGCTTCATTTATTAAAGTGACGTGGTATAGCAGGAAAGTGAAAAGGGTGATGGGCTTTCTTTTCGCAAACCAGCTGTTGTTTCATTTATTTGCTCATTCCGGTGTCTTGCATTTTGCCCCTGTGCTGCCACTACAACCAACAACTGCCACTGCCAGTTGCCAAAAGTGATTTCATACACAATTTAACTCCGACGGAGCGGCTCTCTTCTGATAAGACTCAGAAGACTATGTTATTAGAATGAAGGTTATAGGACAAACGACCAGAGATGACTGGAGCACAGTCTGCTGACTTTAACATTTCAGTCGGAATGAATCTTTTTTATTCTAGAAAAAATAAGAGAAAATTAAACGAATTATTAATGTCGACCATTTCCTTGGGAAGGATCAATTCAGCTAGGAAGTTGGAAACGCCTCGGATACCCCGCCAGTGACGGTGTGGAGCGATTTTATGAAAGATTTAATCTGCCTGACAGATGTGGCTATTACGCATATATCATGACTTACTCATGAAATGGACCTATAGTATCGAGTCAATTGGGTTGGGTTTATCAAAGTGATAGAGCGACCTTAAGGTTTAAATGAAGGACGTCTTGCAATTGGAAATAAAATCAACTAATAAAAATAAATATAACTTATCACGTAATAACTACCAGCAGTTAGTTGCATTCCATCAACTATAAAAATGTACATTCCATGTTAAACAGATAAAATGTGCAGAATCTCATTGCATATTTATACACACTTCATTACAACCAATAAAAAGCAACTAAAAGCCGATAATCCGCAACTATCATTTTGATTTACGTCCGAAGCCCGAAACAGAGGACATTTATTAGTGCGTACTTTTTATCCTTCGTGTTATTCGAATTTGAAGAATGCTCAATCGCTAAGCTCATTTGGTAAACTAGAACATTTGCATCTGCTCTCAAATAAAAGATTTTATCAGTAATTCCTGAAATACAATTACTGAAATCGATGTAGAGATTTTTGGATCACAACCAGAGCGACTACTATGCCTGCGACTTTATTTTCTTTTATACTGGTTGAGGTAGGGATAAATGAGATAAATTTTTTCTTATTCAATGAAGATTTGTAAATTCGCGTTTTTTGTCATTTAAATGCTGACACGTGAAATCTAATATAATTGTATGGTTAATTTGTTGATGCTACTTACGAGATGCACTTACAAAAATCTACTTTAGTGATGATGAGGAACAGACAGAGATTCAACGAGACAAAATAACTAGGAGCATTGTACTAGGGTAGGTTACACTTTAGCATGTGTGTGCTGAAAGTTTAGATTCGTCGCAAGCAATGAACTTTGTAATTTGTCCTTTTTCATCTGCAAAATTTTTGGCACCAGATCAAACTAATCCGTTTCTAATTCTCCTAGCCTACTATCTCGGTGATCTGAAAAAGTCCGTGTACATCAATACTTGTAGGATGCTTTCGAGTTCTTCAGTAGAAACAAAATTCTACCACAATTTTGTTCCTTCGCTCACACTACATTGAATACTTAAATTTATCGTTGTCATCATCATTACCACTGAAAGAGTATAAGACAAAATATCGTTTGAGAATGTGATTTTCCAAGTGGGAACAACAAGTATCAAGCACGAACACAAAAGCTGGAAGTTATCTTCAAAAGCAATCTGTATTGTTTTGCTCATCTCATTTCACTCCTGCTTCTCATAGTGTGTTTGTACAGAAGCTGATTTGGAAACAAATCAGTAGAGAAAGTTCCTCATAGACAACACACAGCGCGGAGAGGAAAGAGGAGGAATTTTGTGTTTGTCCCCTCAATTTATTTGAATATACATTGTGAAAATAACCTTACAAAACAAAGGGCCGATTTCAGAATGAGTTAAATTATCCTCATAACAGAATACATTTTAAAGGTACTACTTTTAATGTTTAATAATGATTGGTGAGTGTAGGAAAAAGACATTCCGGGGGGTGTAATGCACAGCTTTTGTGGAACGATGGCTGGTGAGAGTTCGTATGTATTCTCTGCTGGAGAAAGAAGAAGTTGTCCTCGTTGGTTGTTGACTTCCTTTGGGCTTTAAGTCATTAACAATTTAACAACCAGTTTCGGCTCATCCTAGTTGAGGATGAGGATATTGCCCATGTTTTGTTTGCAACATCTCTTGTCAACAACAGCTTCTTCAATTATCCCGGATCTTCCTTCTCTTCCTAAAGCGCATTTCTCCACACGGAGTTTGTATTGTAATGTTAAAACCTTTCCTGGTTCGCTACATGAACTAGTTTTACTAACTGTAGTTCATTAAAGTCTGCAAGAAAAAATGAGTTTAAATATCGGATATTAGAAAAGTTTGTCGTATTCCAGTTTTATAAGACTTTCATCAAAGTAATTTATTCTTTCTAAACACTATCTTTTTATAATATATCTAACAAGGAACAAATGTCTAATGACACTCACCCTTTCGATGAATGTCTGAAACCAATTCTGTTGACTTGTTTCTGGGGAAAGCTTTGTCAAAGTAGTGTACCTTTTAGTGAATGTGTTATGTCTTGAATATGTTTACTAAAACTGCGCGGGTAACAATTATGTCTAGAAGCAACAATGATTACTATGAATTCAATACTAGATTCAATGTATGATAAAGATTGAATATTTGTGTTTTAAAAGTCACAATTCTCTCAGCAGCATACAGAATATAGTCATAGTGTAGAAAATTGAGACAAAAATAAATAGAATAAAATCGTATAGTTTATTTGTGTCTGAGTCATAAACTAACTTGATGCGTGAACTCAAAGAAAGGAAAAATAATCTGCGGTAAAAGTGCTTCACCTTATCATATTCTAATATCAACCGTCTTTCACCAGCGCGTTACAAAATGTTACATCTGCTTGTAGTGTGTATTTGACATGCTAGTAAGCAATCTGAAATGTGGGTAGAATCTAACGAGGTTGTGTATGTTTAACACTTTGACTTTGACCAAGGTAAATCGCTTTTACATATGTCAGTGTGCTCCAAGATTAAGATCGTCTTACGGTACGGTAAAATGAAGATTTTAATGAGTTACCAGAAAAAGCGAACATATTACGTTCATATTGCTCTTGAGGTGCACGTTGCCCATACTCATCGAAATTAAGATCTCGCAGAATAAACAAACTAATGAATGCAAAATATTTTCCAGATGTTACAAAAGCCACAGGTTTTCCACCATTGACAGCAAAATGTATTCCAGTCAAGCCTTGCATAAAGCTACGTGAATATGAGTTGAAAGAGTTCGCCTCGTGCTTTCTTATTTCCAGCATTTGAAGCGAAAAAGTAGAAAGTTCTATTACAACTTCCATGCTTTCTTTTAATCCCCAGAATTAAATGTATGTAGTAACTTAACCTCTATTTTCTCACAACGAACCTCTCAGTTTACTCTTCTATTTTTAATAAAAACACAACCAGCCCCACTCAATTGAGGTTCTCTCTCTAAATAATATATGATAACAACTCACTCTTATCAAGGTTTCCAGCACTTTCACTTCTTCGCCTTAATTTATTTCTAATTGCGTGTTTTTTGGTTAGCGCTGCTCTAATAGCTTCAACAAAGATATCATTTAAGTGTGATGCTGACATTGGTGCTGAAAAAATACTTTATAAAAATTATAGTTCTAACTCTACAACTAACGAACATCAAATAATGCGGAGGACTAGAAAGCTTGTTTTACGAAGATACATTTACATTGTACATTATTACTGGTGGGACAAGGGACATGTGTGTACTTTATTTTATTTTATCCTTATACATATGTATCGAAACACATCAAGGGAGAAAAAGCCTCCGGTTTTCCACACTCACTTTTTTAAAAAACATCGGCAACCATCTAACTAAACATATTATGTTCGTTTCCATTTTACTTTTCCAGAAGCACCAGCAGCACCGTTGTCCTTGTGCAACACGGACTTTTCTTCTACATATATACATTACGTAGATAGATGCTTTATCGTGGTTTCGACTTATTCTTATGATAACCATAAAGGCCTGTGAAGGAAAAGAGGAAAGACGAAAGAAAGGAAAAAACGAAGTTAACAATTCTAGACGAATCGTCGTTGTATACGTTACTCTTTATTTTTGCCTGTGAAACTTTCTACTGGCTGTGGCTACTATATGAACAAAAAGAGAGAAAAAAGAACCTAAAGAAAAAAAAAGACTTTTGAGCGTCTCATACATTACCCACTGCACAACTTTTTCTCACTACCACAGCCACCCATTCCAAACTTCCCTGTCCTTATTCTCGTTTGCGCCACCCTCCACTTATATGTGGCATAAGTGCTATATCATCTTTGGAATTGTCGGAAAGAGAAACTTTTGCCCAGGCTTTTTAACCAAATACTCGGGTAAAATGAAGGGGAAAAGTAAGTCGGACATTGGTGGTAGTTATGTGGAAAATCAGTATACAAGGTGCAAAATGCAGTTGAACAAGTGGTTCATTCAAGATAAAGAAAATTGTGAAAGTAAAAGGTGGGCGCGCTCTCTCTCTCTCTCTCTTTGACTGTCAAGATGCTTTATCTTCCCTGCTTAAATTTGCTCATTCTTATGAAAAATAGGAATGGGTTTCAACAATATTGCAGTATTCCTACACAACATGAAACTTTCATTTTGCCTGCTTCTGCCATGTGTTATTTATCGGCAAAAGTACATTTTCTCTCCTCACTTTTTTGAGGAGTTGAAAGCTTTCATATTTCAAAAATTGGCGAAAACAAAGGAATTGCCGAAAGCGAACCTCTTTCCTATTGAAAACTAAAACCACTCAAAAATCACAGTGCGCATATTTAGCTTATCATGACTCATCATCAACATCACATTAACAGACATGAGTAGGTTGCTACCTGATGCAGCCTTTCTTGTAAAATGAGAAACTGCTTTTAAGGAAATAGTACATATTTTCATATGCATAATAAATGGATGAGACGGGAAACTGTCTTCCAAACCATACCTTTCTTTTTAAATAAGATCTGGCCATTGATTTTTTAATAATGGACTCTTATAGTTTCATTCTATTTTTCTTTCACGTCGTAATGCACTGTCACTTGCAAGTACTGAAGTATTTTACCTATGCTATGCTTGGAAGGAATATTGGAATGGAAATTTGCATCCAGGCTCTATTCCGCCTCCATTCACAACATCTATAATATCTTCTGTGTTTCAATTTCTACTATCCTGTTGATTTCCATTTATTTTGTGCGAAATACCATTCCAGAGGCATGACCACCAACATCTAAAAGTTGAGCGCTTCTTTTCTGCCAGTGAATTGGTTCTACTTTAAGAATGAAAAGAACGGCTTTATGTAAACTCGATAGCAGGGAGAAATGAAGCAAATGGCGACCCAGGCAAACAAGTCGAGAATATTTACCTACGGTATACGATGATGAGATTCAATACTTCCAAGTGGGAAACGGAAGGCTAAACCTAATATCAAGTAACTCAAGGTCTATCAAACACTCTTATAATTTTTTTTTGCTTTGTGTCACTGGAGTTCGGTTCCGCTGCCAGAACAAGGTACCAATAACAATAACCCATATCGTCGTAAGTACAACGTCGTCCCATACGTCGTTGGTTTTAGACAAGAAGAACAAATGTACGCCAACTATTAGAGAAGCTTCTGCCGATGCTTTATACATTTTAAATAACAAAAGAAATCCATTATTATTTTCTGCAGCTCCGTCAGCAAAAAGCGAGAATTGAGTGAGATCATGCGTGCAATATAAATGCAGGTAGGGACCAGAGACAAGTATATGAATCTATCGTAGTTTGATTTTCTATAAAAAATCCAATTCATTTTTGTTTATTGTCGCAAAGCAATACACTAGTTATATATTTGGTATATCGATGCTTCCCATATATTCTTTTTATTTTCCACTTTTGTGATGACGTCAAATTTTCAATGACGGGCTGGAGATTGTTCGAAAGAAATGAAATCCTGGGTTGAATTTAAACTACTTGAAATGCAATTTATGCTTTTGGCACAATGGTAAAATAGAGTAAGGTAAAATAGAGTTCAAAGCCGAAACTTTAAGTTTCAACATTATTTATAATTTATTCACTTAATTAAATAATCAGACGCTCAATATTTATTTAGCAACTGCTAACTAGGAAATAGAACCAAACCCAGTTTTAGTGTTATACAAATCCCTCTACGACAAAACACATGATTTTTGTCATTATTAGCATAAATTATCAGCAAGGCCTTTTCTTATTGTGATTTTTTCTTTATGGGGCAAAGGAAGAGAACATTTAAATGTAATAAATTTATACATAACATTCCTGGTTATAAACTCAAAATAAGGCGTTTTCTTGTTATTATAAAATTTTCAAAGCCATGAGCCATCAATGAACTCTCATAGTCCTTCCTTGCCCACTCATAGAAGTAATGCAATCCTCGTGAGCCGATTTTTGTGACATTTAAAAGGGGGAAGGAGTCAGGACGGTAGTAATTGAAAGAAGGAAGGAAAACGAAAGAAAAGACATTAGACGCTTATCGTCGTAGCATTTACGTAGAGTAGAGCGGTTTCTGCATTGAACAAAGGAATACTTTTATTGTAGTAGTAGATATTACAATAGTATCGTCGTGATGAAAATGAGGATGGTAATGCATGTGTATTTATAAAATGGCAGAAAAGCAGCGAAGATTGCGTTCCTTGAATGGAAAAACAAAGGAACATGATCCACATCCAGCCGTAATGGAAAGTACACAATATGACTATTGAGTAGATGGTTGCACATTACTCCAATAGTACTGGAAGGGAATGAAAAGTAAATTCATAGCCGTCCAAGTCATAATGGGCTCTATAAGATAAGGAGAATAAACAGAAGGGGGTGATGCATTGTAATAAAAGCTTAAAGTGTAGCAGTTTAATAGGAAAATCCATACGTTCTTTTCTGACTTTCTATACAAGTTTTGAAAAGTTACAAGAACCGTTGCTGCAGGAGAGCATGCAAAAAACAGGAGGAAGGAGGAAGAAGCGCATGGCATCGTACCCAAAAACCATTTATTTGAGAAGCATGGAACTGAGAAGAAAAGAGGAGTGACTGTGTCAGTAAGTATATGCTGTCGTTCGGCCGTCCTCTCGCTTTTCACAAAGAATAATAATGCGTGTGTTGTGTATTGTGCACAAAGTTGAGAAGAAAAGGAACTTTGAGTGAATCAGTAAACGGGACGACTGCAATATTTTTCCTAACTTTAACTCACTCCTTTTCCATTATATTGGCAGTTTGGCCATTTCCCTTACTGTGAGAAAATAAATGCGAGCGGTACACACACAATAATCTGACTCAAAACTCGAAATCTAAAGTGTCTTTTGCTGGGCATGGCACTCGCACAGGCAAAGCCCAACGGATAATAATAATAAATAGTACAACTGCGTAGTGCCACAACTGAAATGAATGTGTGAGCTCTTTGTTGAGCAAGAATAAACTTGCAAAGAGGCTGAAATCCAAAAGAGAATCTCATGTTCATTTCAGACTCGAGCACTACTATTGCCATTGCCACCCGGACAGAGTTAAATTATTTTTAAGCGAAAGGCTCAGAGTGAATTCTTGTCGAGTTCGTAAGAAGGAAGTAGGGAGAAGCGGGACATAAAATGGAGTTTGAAAATAAAAGTCGAAGAAAAGGTTTTACTTCTTAAATACTGAAACCGGAAAACGAGGAGGAAGAATTTGTGTTAAAAAGTAAATTGCGGGAGGAGGCTTTACTTCTACACTTTTCAGTCGTCAACTCCATTTCCAATGCGTATTAAATATATAGTGAAACCTATAATGTTCTTCATTCGCAATTGCAAAGCGCCTCTAAAAGCTACTTTTTAGCTAGCGTTTGGCGAAACTCACGAGTTGCACAAGGACATAGTCTTGTCTACACCGACCAGCAACCAAAAGAAGTAAGTGGAAAAGTAGCAAAAAAGCAGCTGCTTGTTCCATTCCAGGATAGTGTGTAAGTTGGGTCATCCATGATAATATTCCTTTTTATCTCGAAGCCGTTAACGTTGCTGCTGTTGTTCCTGCAACTGCTGGCTCTTGGCTCTACCGCTACTGCTTTCCATTTCTTTCTACTTTTCCTATGCTCTGAAGGTTTTCTGTCCGCCAACCAATTCATTTGGAGACTACCAGTTCAGTGAGTCAATACATATGAAAGTGGGTGGAAAGAGAAAGGAGGAAAATGGCCAAGTGAATGAAGGATCTACCGGAACACTTCTGCCACTTTATCTTTAATGGCGGAGGAAAGAAAGAGGAGCAGTCAGAATGATTTTTTTTTCTTCGTGAAAGCAAAATTTTATTATTGCATTACCTCATTTACATTTGTGGGACATTTTTATTGTACGAACGAACGAACTAAAAAATGCGCTCGTCTACATATACATTTGAAACACAAAAACTGCTAGTGCTCTTAGAGGATATCATAAATAACGTTCACCTAACAAAAAGCAAAAAGGTCAAAAAAATAAAAAGTGGAAATGGTTTTGTGTTCCGAATTTGTTACTTATGCATGTAACTTAACAAGGTTTTACAAACACAAACTGTGCACTTTCTTTCAGGAGAAATTGAATTGTTTTGCCTGGTAGAAACTCACATCACCGTGTGTTTGAAGACAGTTCAGCGATAGCAACGATACAATTGTTTACACAAACTGTTCTTTGCTGCTGTTTCGTGGTGAATTTCGAACCACTCGTTGCGGCTTTTAGTTGCCAACCATTTCAGCTTTTTCTGTTAAAACGCACAGTTTACATTTAGGCACATTACGTTGTTGCACTTATTAGTACTAGACCCATGTGTGCACTTTTCTGAAAAAAATAAGGCTGTAACAAGTGTGGAGCAACGGCATTGCACACATCATGGTTTATGGTTTATTACTGTTGCAGCAGCGTAAGTTGATGCATGCTGTGCTGTGTGTACTCACCTTCTCATTTCTTGTGTTTGCTGTTGTTACATGTTTATCATTCAATTTGCATAGACATTTTACAACGGAGACGGAGAGAGTTCAGTTTGAGTTGTGACACGACTGCTGTGACTCCATACCAAAATACACAGAATCATCATCGTAACAGTTATTTATTGTAATATTAACGCTAGCAGAAGTTTTTTCTTGCTACCTAACCAATGTAGCGGTGAATATTAACTCCAGCAATTTGCCTAGGAAAGCGAATGGAGTCACTAAAGTGAGAACTGAATGAACAGAAGCGGTGCGGTGGCAGAAGTGATATTTATACAAACATGCTGACAAAGTGGTGAATGAAAATGATAAAAAATTCCATGTGCTCAGGTTATTATTCTTTCATGAAGATATTGACATTAGATGATAAATGTAGCAGCTTCTCGCTAGACAACCTTTAATACATAAATAAACGTGTATGGCATTTCAAATGATACAAATTTGTTCAAAGATTCTACAAATTGGACTGTGAATGAGTTCATTTACTCACGCATAATGAAGATTGGAAAATTGAAGTTTGATAAAGACATTACTCAGTCAGTACTCATTCAACAATCATACTTACGAAGTAAGTACAAAAGTGTGCATTTAGGAACAGCCATTAAACACGCATTTACTCGTTACTCGTCAGTTAATTAGAGAACAATTAATTATCAGTTGTTGTTGTAAATGTGACTTTGTGCTCCATCCAGATTAAGAAGAATCAAGAGGTGATTTGTAAATCCAGCAGATACAGCATTACTATATAATAGTAATTGCTTAGTTGTGATTTCTAATGGTTTGAGTCAGGGAACGATTTTTGGAAAAGAAGGATGCTGAGTTTGTAGTTTTGTGGACTCCACTTGCTACGCCAAAATAAATATTGAATTGTTGACGATAAGGTCGGTGTGGTTCTTTGGAGATTAGTTCTGAAAGTCGGAAAATCTCATCTGCGTAATTGTTTAAACAGCGTGTTCATTTCGCTGCGAAAAATACTTATCACCCACTCTACCCAAACGAGTACTGCGCAAAACAATGCAACGAGCACTTCAACTGAAGACTTCCACTTCCACGATAACGACGCGCAGTTGCATTATTTTACTTTATGAGTTTCTTGTGTAGTCGAGTGTCTGATGGTTCTAAGTTCTAGGTCTCTCCCTGAATCCAAGTAACCTCAATAATTCATCCATTTCGTATTTATATGCAATCAGTTTTTATCTTCCAATGACAGTGACGCGTTGTATTGGTTATTTATGTTCTCTTCACATATTCACACTTGACGACATCCCATAACTCTTGAAGTACTCACTTTTTCTAACAAAATTCCCAGTTGAAGACAAAAGCTCTACGCTTCCACTCTGGGACGCTTCTTTTCTGAGACTCCATTGATTGATTTTATTTATCGCCTAGCTGTCATTACCTCTGCAATCGTCCAGAAGAGTTTCTGCTCGCTTCGCCGTATACTAAATTATCCGTGGACAAAAATTATCACATAACAGCAACGGCGTCAGCGACAATAATAATAAATAACAGAGTCATCGTCATCATTCGTAATCAGTAATAGTCATCATAAAAGCAATAACCTTGTTGATTCAAAAGACGTTTAGGGAGAGCCGCCAAGTAAGCAAAAAGCTAACCACCCAACAACAGTTGTTTGCGTTTGAGTTTGAGGAGAGCACAAATGACATGTCATGAACATTTTCTTTCTGCACAGCTTGTGCACTTCGCAGTTTACTCCGTGTTTGTTCCCGTCCCCGTCGTTTTAAGAAGCGAGACGCGTGCTCCCTGACTGAGTGAACGAGTGTTCAGTGAGTGTGTGTCGTTTCATAAACTTTCCAAACAATTTTTGAGTGCTACTTTAGTGATCAGGGCATGCCCAGTTGTCATATAGGATCCAGAAGAGTAAAAAATATTGAGAAAAATAAAAAGAGTAGAAAAAAGTAGAATATTATATTATGCATAAACTGACAATTTCTCTAAGACTTGTCTCATTTAAAAAACTTTAGTGCAGGTGTTACTAGTGTGATTAAACGAATCACCGTTTGGAGATCTTTGAACATCATCACACACATTCATCGTTATCTGGATTTTCTTGATTCATGGTACTAATTCGAAAAAAGGGATTAGTAAGAGATTTATCAGTAAAATTGCTGTTATTCTGGCCATGTCTACATGATTTTACACACATTTTTCCACTTCAATCCGTCTGTTAATTTCAATTGAAAGTGTCACAACTGCGATGTCCTGGTAGATAAGCAGAGTGGAAACTTGAATACACAGTTGAATGTGAGTAGTTATAAGAAGTGGTGTTTATTATACGATAATGCATGCAATGTGCATAAAGACATGTATTGACGATGAAAATGATGAGTTGAGCCAAAAATATATTTCAATTTGCTTTGCCAGATTAGCACATGACACACATTCGGTCCACTGAAATATGCAAAACAAATGTATTCTCTGGCAATGGGTTTTAAGGAATTTCCCTGATGAATGTAAAGATCCACCCACATTTCAGAATCTGCTCGTATACTTTTTTCTCCTTCTAAAAAGATTAAAACTCATTTTTCAAGTTTAAAACCGTGGTGTTCAGGGATGAAAGAAGAGATGAGTGCCAACTTAATTTTTTAATTTCCTTTTTGAAGGGAGAGGAAAAGTCATTTTAATATTTCTTATTTTATTTTTGGGAATATTATATTACTTCTGAATTTCAAGGAACGTGCTTACCCTGTTTATACAAGGTTAGAATGTTGGTAAATAACTGTTGTCTATTTCAATCTTAATAATCGACATTTCTGTAAGTGAGTGACACGTTCTGCCTTTTATGACAAACAAATTCTGAACATAGCTATTAGAAATTAGAATAGGGTATAGCAGAACTCTTTTACATTGGCGATTACATTGATCGTACGATTTGCCACGAGTTACGTTGTGTTGTTCCAGGAAAATATACCTAAAATGCTATTTGCCAATTAAAGTAACATTAACGTAAATGCAGAAAATAAACAGATTTTTTATGGTTTAAAAGTAGTCTGCTTCTCATTTAGTACCAAACATGAAACGTAAAATATACTTTTTCTGCTAAAGAAAAGTAACTTCTTCAGTCAGTCAAGATTCAGGCTGAGTCGAGTATGGTTGAGCAAAGATGAAATTTTTTTAAGACTTGGAGTGGAGCAGAACAAAAAGGAGCACGTTGCTTCCACTGCGTGTCACGATCGTTCGCACAGAGATTGGCTGGTTCTTACGTAACAAACATAGCAATAGCATCCCAATTTCCATCCAACAACTTTTTTGGCTCAATCACATGCTATTCGCACTCAGCTGGTGCACATAATCCATCGGAATGACGGTAAGCCATTTAGTTAGCGGTTGGATGGGATACCGCAAGCATCATCAGCGCAGCTCCTCCATCGACGATGAAGAATATTGAGTTCTAGATTCATTCGTTATTATTATTATGTTTGAGGAACATTACCATTATTACTACTACCGTAATATCATTATCAGAAGAATTAGTGCGGTGCAACTGCAACTTGCAATAATGTTGAAGCTGTAGAAAATTTACTGGCTGAAACGTTCTCTAGAGATTTGCTTTAATGTCAAGCTCGTCTTTTCTTCTCCTTTCCAACTGCCTTTGCATAAATTTCATTGCACGGTTACGTCAGTTCAATATGTAACACACACATACCATATCCGTGTAATAGAGTGCAAAATTCACGTAAAACCAGATACGCATGCGAAAGTGCCATAATTTATTAGTGGTCGCATAAGGTAATGCAACTTGGGAAAACTTTTCCCCCACTGAATTTACTTATCTATACAATACATGGAGAATCCATAGTTATAAATTCAACTTTAGTCTTATTCACTGGACACAAAGTGTTGAGAAAGCAATAATTAAACTGTTTTTCACTCTTGGAATAGACATGAATTGAAGTGTTCAGTAAAGTGATTGATTCTGGAAACATTAACAAGGCGGAGCGAATAAAACCAATATAAGATACTGCATAAGTTTTGTAATTACAAACTATTGTTATTATCTTATAAGAAGTTTAGTTAGGCTCCAGGTGGCTTTCTCTTTTCCTGTTGAAGCAATTTAACTGGTGAATTTTCCACCAAGTCAAATTGCATAAAGTGTCTTCATTTTAATAGAAGCAGGCTATCAAAGAAATGTGACCAAATATTTGTTGCAGTGTACTTCTCTTATTCTCTTGTAAATGAGACGTGTCTCGTTTCCGGGGTTGTTGTGTTCCTAATATCAAAAACGTTGAGAATCATTTGGTGGCACATGTTATTTATAAAACGTAATCAATTATTCACAAGGAGCTCCAAAATGCATTTGTTGGCAGTACCTCTATTATCATCAGAAGAGTGCTTTAAAGCTAACATCACCTTACACTCGGTATTTACCTTACGTAGACGTTAAAACAAGAAACTTTCTCCTCATCTCACTTTTCTCTTTTTGAAATACAGTACATTCAATATTAGTCTATTCATTTGATTAACCATCTTTCAAACTTCAAGCATTGTTCAGGCAACTCGAGTCTCACTGCTCTCTGAATTACTGGAACACAAGAAACGAAGAAGAAAATCACACAATAGTATGTTAAAACTTAGACCAAACAATAAACATTGTGGTTGTGTTCTCGTGTAATCATTTGCATGAACTGTTATTTGCTTTCGTATTACCACTTTTTACAACTGGATTAGTTGTACAAATGCCAGTTTTGATATATATTCCACCAGCACACTAACCTACCCTTCTCCAGTGAAAAGTTGCGGTGGTGAAGGTTTATTTCTTTTCGTGGTCATGAACTTTATGTTTTTTCGTGTGCATTTTAGACACAAACATAGTCAACTTTCTTTCATATCGGTGCACGCAAGAAAACACAGCTAGTGTCTATAGTCTAGCGTAATATCCAAATCCAATATACACAGTACATGCACTTTTTCGCTTCATAATGATTACAATATGACATGACAAACAATGATTAAGCCTACCAGAGACAGTAAATCGGTACTTACCATCGTATAAAATTTAAACAATAAAGTTTGGAAGTTTATTCTGTTGAGTTGAAGTGGTGCGTCGGCGTCATTCAAGTCGGCAAGTGTTGTACATATACAATTCAATATTTTCGCCAATTTTTTCTTTTCCATTATGGTTTTAGTATACATGATTTGTTTGATAGAGTAAAATAAAACAAGAAATGACGTTTTTCTTTTCTCTTCTGCTTCGAGTACACTTGTTACATTCAGTGCGTGTTGCTCCCTGTCGTGCTGCAGCTGCATTTGTCATGTATTAATGATCATCTTTATAGTTGTAGGCACAAGAGCGATCGTTACTTCACTTTTGAATGCTACATAATCTAAAATAAAAAATACTGTGCCACAGTATATTTAGGTGCGTGTGTTTAAGAATTACTTAAAATGCACGAATTTTTAATATGCTAATTTAGAAAATGGTAAAGTGTATAATTGTATATCTTATACTCTTTGCCGTTTTTACTGCTTGAGTTTAATTAATAAAAACATCTTGGATTAAAGCATGCTAAGAAAAAGAGAACTGAAATCCTGGAATTAGTGCACAAAGTGAAGGTTTGTTCACGTAGATGTTAATTCATTTTACAGTGAAATTTTAGTTCGAGCTCATTAATTACTAGGAAGGAGTATGTACCTGTCTGAGAAATTTGTTAGGCTCTACTATATTTGCAACACTACCCTGCTTATCCATAGCATCTACGTGACTATTTACTTGAAATCAGCCGAGGTCATTACGAAAAATTATCCAGAGAAGAATATTCATTATTCTATGAAACACGAATGGAAAACAAAAGAATATCTGATAACGAATTAGCTTCAACATTCACCGATTCACCCAATTGTTTTGAAGAAGAAAGAACCAACAACGAGTTGATGCCCAATTAACTGCTTGGTCCTTATCTTCTGTTGATATTAAAAAAAGAAAACACACAAAGAAGAATAGAAGATTATTCAAAGTCCAGAAATAATGTGCATATTCAGATTTTGCCTCCGCTAATTACTATTATTAATATTACTCCTCCTCAAATATTATTGAAGAGTCAAGAAGCAAAACTAACTTTGGGGAGTCTTACCTCAGCCCTTCTTCATGTGCAAAAAACTCATCATCTTCATCGTCTTTCTGATATCATTCTCTGATGTTGTTCTTTTCGTCAAGTGGATTCCCTTAATTTTGTGAATTCGCCAATTGAAACAGAAACCTGCTAAACTGCAAACAAGATTTAAATGGTTTAGTAAAAGAAGAAATGTGCGTCTGCTCATGGTTCGCGTAATGAAATAAAAGACGTTTTATAGGAATGAGAAAGAGGAAGATCATTAAGAGTAGACACACCAGAAATTCTTTTTATTAAAAGTCCGATCGTGCTGACAAAGCCGAACAACTTTTTTCATTCAAGTTAGTTTTTCGTCCTCCTCATCATCGGTCTAAAAAGTTAAGGTTTGTGCGTGTACCATTTGCGGCAGAAAATAAAAATATTTACTACTGTCTGACTGACAGCAGTGTGCAGAGGGAGAGAGAGGAGCTGTTGCCTTTTAAGCATTCATCATTATTATCATCATTATCAGATTGACAGGAATCAGTCACAGGCAGCCATAAAATCCGAAGGAATAAATAGGATCTAATATAAAAATTGAGCATTTATTGGTTGTATGCGTCTGAAAATCAAGTCCTTTCTCTGCACACAAGTAAACGTACTTACACATGCAAAACAAGTTGCTTTATATATACATATATAGTTGATTTGTTTTACGTACATTATTCTAAACTATTTAGGAGCGTTTAGGAAGAAAAATAAGATCGACATAATTATAACAATATAATATATACATATTAAATAAAATTCAGTACATTATGTCTGCTGTATGCAAGAAGCAAGTCACTTATTTATTTTCGCCTTACAATACAATAATACCAGCATTTTAATGATGATGATCATGATGTCGGGATTCTCTCTCACTAAACTGCCACAAGCGTTGATATCATCTGTGATCACGACGATGATGAGAAGGATGATGATGTGATGTGCAATTTTTACAATGGACGATGTATGTAGTAGAAATACTACTTTTTCTGTTGAGATAGTCTTTTATGCAACAGAAGTTGGATGGAGCAGACAAGAAGCCGTTTAGCTGATTGAAGTGAGTAGCCTGAAGAACAGTTTGCAATAACTGCTAATGCAAGGTTATTTTGCACAAAGGAATTTTTACTTCGCGATTGTTTGCATGGATGTATTTTCCTTGTCAGTCACCGCCAGCAGCAGACGAGAAAAGAAAAGCCTTGTGCTGTGTGCATTTGAAATATTCTAGATATACAAAGTGTGCACTGGTTAAACGGTTGGCAGTGATGTTAATAAGAGGGATGGTTTCATGGTGGTGAAAGAATCACAGAGCTCACGGTTACTCTTGTCGAAGAAGGTTGTTATAACGTTGAGCACAACTTGTTTTTAATGTTCGAAAACGAACTATGCTTTATATACCGTGTGCTAATCGTGATCTGTTTCCTATTCAATAGAAATGTGTCTTCTGGGGTAAACCAAGAAAATGTCGAGTGATTTCCTTTTTAACATAACCAATGATAACCTCTCTCGTCACACTAATAGCGGAATATTTTAATGGAATTTTTGCCAAATCGTGTTTAAATGGTTAAAAATGCTTTAACTGTGAGCATCAAATAACAGAAATAAAAGGTTTTTTACTATCTTACCACCAATGAAATAAACATAAATTTTACAAAAATATTTGCATTAGGCAGGCCCTAATGAACAGAACACGCTCCGTTTTATAATTACGAATTCTTTTAACTTATTAATGCAGTTAAAACGTGTTGTGTAGTTGTGACATCGTATCTAATATCTTACGCTACCCATATACAACACATTTACGTGTATGAATCGAGCCTTCATGAGAAAGACGGTAGTTTTATTATGTCGTTATTGTAATATTTAAAGTGCTGCTGTGCAGTGGAAAGCTATAATTATTAAAAAATAAGAGTATACGTAAAGCCTGGATTGCTTCGTTCTCTCCTGCCTGCTGTGTTCATGCTATACAAATATTTGTTATAACCATTAAGAACGTGTATTGTAGTATTCTAATTAGCACGTAAGTGTACATTGCAGCAATTGTCACGTTCCAAGGAGATATAGAAGAAAAACTACAGCACAACTTCTCGATAAGATCATGTACCTGTGACAGTTGTTCTCATTGTTGCACGTGTTTTAGAACTATTTACAACACCATGTTAAATAGTGCATCATTCAAGTGGGTTGAGTGTGAGTAACGCAAACAAGAAATGAGAGAAAACTTATCCGTAGTTGATAACCGAAGTTACTATTATAGTTTTCACGATGTCATTCGAACCGAAAAGAATCATTCCAGTGCCTGAGCTCCGCATTGTCACTGAATCCAACGAGGATTTGGAGTCGGCAAGCACGAGCACAGTTTCCAGTCCGATGATGAGAGCACCGCTGCTTAATGTCCCAAGCAGTGCACCCCGACGGAGACATTCGTGGGTTTATGGGTATGTCCATCTACATCTTATAATAAAACATTGCACATAAATAAGTTATCGCTGAACAACTACTCGCATTTGAGATAAGAAGGAACCGTTTTCTGAAGATTCAGTTTCCTATCATTAGAGTTAATGTTGATGTTGTGGTGTATTTTGGGTAGCTTAAATATGTCCTTCACAAATGTCAAACCAGCATTAAATTAGGCGGCATCTGCACTTCTTATAGAGTGGAATTGTCAAGTTTGGATGGGCTCTTATTAATCAAGTGGAAATTACTTACGATAAGTTTTTCTCGTATACGTAGTCTTCTGAATGAATACAAAAAGTGGGATAACTGGGATAGGAAAGCAGAGGCATTCAAGAGAATGTAAAGGCTCAGCAACATATCCTTCCTACTCAAGTATTACGTAAATTGGCAATGTCTTAAGTCTATGTAGCCGACTCATCGGTCCGGTAGCACAACAAAAAAACTTTGGAGAGTATGTGGTAGGTGTTTTGATGATGATTGTGAAACTTGAATCGTGAGTCACTACCACAATAAACAGTACCAGTACAGGTCCAATGCACTTTTCCTGGTCGTTGTATATCGTTATTACTTCATAATTTTTCTTAACAAACTGGGGTCTTTGATTCGAAAATTGCAAACACGTCTGCAATGAGAATAATAATGCCAGTTGAAATTGAAAATTTTTGTGGTAAAGAACGAGGTGTATAGGTGACTGTGAAGGTGATTAAAATAAACAAAAAAAGAAATAAAATCATTTCGAAGTAGTTTTTAAGTACATTGGCAAATCTCTTCTTTAATAAAGTGCACACCTTTAAAAATCATTATTGGTAGCCTGCTCTGAACTGAACTCAGATAACGGTATGTGAATATTTTTGACGCGATTACTGTTCGACTCTTCTTAATGATGTATTTCATCCATTGTCACCAACAATGTAGTAGAATAGTCGAGTGGAATACTCGAAGCAACCTTATAGTAGTAACGACATGTCATAGCCCATCTAGGGTGTTGTACATAGTTGATGTAGGAATATTGGTTCATAGAGTCTTTCTTGTTTCGCAAATAAAATATATTTCGAGGAGTACAGTTTGCCTTTTCTCCAACTTTCTGCTTTACTTGTTTAACCGAAAGACGTCTATGTTTTATGATGAGCTGTTGTTGTTGGCGTACTTTTCGCAGCTATTTACTATTTTCTGATAAATCAGCCGTGTGTACATGACTTCTTTGTAACAAACTTTGCATTTTAAAACTTTATTCTGTTAGAAAGTTTGAAACATTGTTCTTGGAACAGAGAAAAGAACATAAACTATAAACCAATAAATAGTTTTATTTTTTGAAATGCTAGGCCAATGTCAAAACAGCGGAGTAAGCTCCACAATTTCTTTTCGTCTTACAACCAATCATGTTCAATATACCTACCTACTTACATAATATTATTATAGTTGTGATTTTATTCCGCTAAAGTTGAAAGATTTTTTTACCAACATGGGTCAACAGAATGTTAAAAATCATATTACTTTACATGTTAACATAACGAAATAGATCTGGGATTTGGGAAAAGGATCACGTCACATTCACAACTGTTCTTTTAACATTGTAGTACCCACCCACATGAAACATTGAATTTAAAAAATTGCATAACTTTTCATATATCAAGATAAAAAACGCAACTATTTTTTGTGTGAATGGGTTAGGACTTTCCTTTTCTTATTCTCATTTCCTACTTTTCCAAACTTGTCCCGTGAGAAAACTTAAGAAAAAAAATAAAAAGACTGACCTTGTAAACAAAGACGTTGCCTGTGAACCCTGCGCCTGTCTTAAGAGTGATACACATTAAGCCAAGCTTTACGTCCTCCTTTCGCAAACCGAAACAACCCGATATTTATTATATTATTATTATTATTATTATTATTTAGAGTATTGTATGTATTTTCTTACAAGCCATAACAATAAACAATCATCAATAAGTATATGAAATTTTAGGATGTAATGTAATGCTAATATAATAGCTTTTGATTTCGTGCTGATGATGAAGGCTGTAGCGATTTTATTTTTAAAGGTTTAGATAAATGGTTTTCCCAGCAAGAGAGATTATACATTCATAACTGATGGTAATAACAATAACAATAACAATATTATCAGTAGCGAGGCAGCACACATTGACCAATCTTTATGCATTCTTTTATATCATGAAGATCATTTCGGGACCGAACGCTGACTGACTACCTCAACATCATTATCATTATTTCCTACAACCTCAACCAGACCGCCATAAAATAAGTAATGCCCTCGCAAACATGAAAATAATTATGGCATATTGTATAAGTGTAAATTGCCGAGGCACTAAGTTTTTATTACATAAATTGTAACAAAGGAAATTGCCAGTAGCTTACAAACACGAATGGATTGATGGATGGTCGGATCATTGTGGAGTTGCATGAAGAAGTCGTGTTTCAGCATTAAGTCATCTTTTGCTGAAACACAAGTTATATTGATTTTCGAATATTTTTAATGGTTCGCTCATTCCTGTAAGGCGGTTAATGTTTTCTCTGGGTAGATAGTTCGGTGCTATTAAAATGTTTTTCTTTCCCATCGTCGTCAATCAAAATTCACGTCAGCAGACAATCAAAATAAAGTCCGATCAGATTTTCCCGTTGCCTTACTTCTTCTTCGCCAAATATTTCTTTTTAATAAAACAGAAAGGAAAAGTGGAACAGATCAAGTAGCTCCAGGTTACGTAAAAGGCCAGAGTCGTGGATTGGAATGAAATGGAAAATAAACATAGCTTCACTCGCTCACCGAGGTCGTAAAAAGACCATGCAAATATCTAGAGGCAAACACGTGGCTTTCTTCAAAATAAATCACCTGATTTTCAGGCATTATTTGCATATATGCCCTTGGTGTGACGTAAAAAGTGAGAGTTTACCAGTTTCGCAATAAAAAGCGAACAATTTTTAATAACGTAGATTATTTTAAAGTAGGTTCTTGCCAAAAAACATGAAATGAAATGGGAGTCACCCATGCCAAGCGGCATCTTCCTTGTTGTAAATATCATCATTAATAACAATCGCACAACTGCAGCTTAGATTTACTTAGATTTATTTCTCAGAAATACTGTAAAGAAGCAAAGGTGATGTGCTGTTGTGACCTTGCAGAGTCAAACCTATGCCAGGTTGTTCATTTTTTTGTTTAGGTTTGAACATCAAGAAGTTAAGCTTAATGTCTTTTTATTGTATTTATGCGCTTGCATACAAATGTTTTGCTGAGATAAAATTCCACCGGCCACTTGATAAAACGTGCATTTTTAGATATTAACAAAGTTACAATTCAGCGGCAGAACAAACGGTAAAAGTCTAAGTGAAAAAGAAACCAATTCAATTCAACAGCAGGTAATATCAGTTTTGGACCAAGGAATAAACATTTTTGAACTTGTTTCTAAACACTTTTCGGTTTTGACCTTTGTAGAGCAACAGTCAGCTTTATGGTCAATCAACCGCAACGTATTCAGTTTGACGAATGGTTTCATGCTTAGAAGTTACCTTTAGCCTACTATGACTATGACAATGCAGAGAATTCAATTTTAAATGATTGCAGACAAAGTGCTCGACCTTGTGCCACGCATCACATAGTGATTACATCGCATCAATGATCTATCGTTTCGGAAAATGCACCATAGAGAGTTGATGGAGGTGCAGTAAGAACAACTAGCAGCTTTGAAACTATTGTTGAATATCTTCTACGAGATTCAATCAATAAGAATGCAAAAGATGCATTTGCAGATTTTTCCTGAGTAATTTTGCCCGTCACCGCAATTTTCTTTTAGTTAGCCCATTACTCTTTTCCACTCGGTTCGCTTGAGCAAGATGTAAAGAATTTACAGTTTCGCAGCGCGCTTTGAAGTCCTCTGTCTGCAAATGCAATTTATCTATCTTCATTTTATAATTTTTAAGAAAAATGCAACTAACAATCAGTTGATGATGCATGTAGTAATATATTTTGCCTCTTGGTTGTATTGTATAAGGTAAAACAGTAAATTATGAAAAGTTTTATCTAATCTTTCTTTAGCAAACATAAGAAGAAAGGAATTTCATTCTGGTACTAAAATGCAAACCACGGATATTTGTTAAATTAAATAAAGATTATAAGGTTTTGGTTACCAAAGCCCAAAGTGTGTTCAGTTTTTTATATTTGACAGAATGTAAGGTGTGCAAAACTTCAGTACCTTAAGTAGTATGTAAAGCTCATACCAAGAGTCTTTGTCATTGGCCCCACCCCACCCACACAAAACCAAAGCCTCTCAATTCAGCACTATGACTTCTTGAAGTCTCACGATGTGTCATTGGAAAACTGTCGATACAACGGAAAAAATAAGTGTCACTGTGCAGCAAGCACGACTTGGCTCAAGAACAGTGGATTTTAACTGATACAATTGATTGCGAAATGGATTTTGTCATTTCATTGTGCTACATTCCTCTTCATTTCTGAGCATAAATTCATATTTATAATACAAGCAATTGAAAAACAAAGATCTGACTTGTGACTTCCATGTCAAATAAAGTTGGGGTTTCGTGATTTTCTCTAGCATTGTAAATATAACATCTCTGAAAAAAATAAAATGCACCTAATCATATAACAATATCTTTTCAAGCGTGGACCAACAAAATATCTGTTTATTTTTCTCGTTTATTACGAATGGACAGCACGAACGGGAGTGATATCTAAACTTTATGAGATAAATGCAAAATAAATAAACATTGATCACTAAATTTCATTTTTGTAAAAAAGAGAGAAGAAGTTTACGACCATAAGAATGTCGAATAACTCTTCCGAACTCCCAGTCACCTTCATTGATTCCGTTTCAGATACTTTTTAAGGATTACAATTTCGAAGCCAGCAAAGATCTAAACCGAGCGTTTCTTTTCTTGTCTCCACACAATTAGTAGCATCAGTAGCGAAGTTTAGTAGTAAAACACGTCTGGTGACAAAAGACTGCTTTGTATGTAAATAAATACTACATCTTTCTTTTTCGTCGTCATTATTGTTTCTGGTACACATGCATAACAAATACTGTTAAGATTATCACACGTATCAAGATCGTCATCAATAAATGACACCGCAAGCACCGAAAGAAGACGAATGTAGTAAGGATGCACCTGTTTACGAAAGTTGTTCTTAGTTTTAGTTACGACGTACAGGCATTCACTCACACTGGTTTTATTGTTTTGCATTGTGTATTATTAAATGCAAAGATCAAAAGGAGCTAATCCTAAGCGAGTTGGCTGATAAAACGGAGACAGAATAAAATATTAAGCAGAATCTTATTATGCAGGTCAGTAGTCAGTCAATGAGCTGATACATGTTCAGGTATATAATTTATTATAGCAATAATTCAGATAAGTTGTTTTCATTCATAATAATAACATTACTGATTATGGTTATTGTTGCTTCGATAAAAATTGGTATGAATTATGTTGATTGTTATCGTGTTGTTTGTGAAGTGAAAATAAATATTATATCGATGGGTTGACTCACTTGAAGCAGTCAGACAGACTGTTTTATGAAGTCTCACTCTGTAGCAAATAATTTAGTTAATAATTCATGTAATTCAATTCACTTATAAAATATACGTAGGTGAAAGGATAAAATAGAATGAAAATATGTTCAAAGTGTCTGAATATCTCAACCTCAAGAGTTTTTTCTTCACACTTAGTTTTTTTTTCATTGAAATAAACGTTTGAATTTATGTATGTACAGAGTTGTTACAGTTCAGTGTTATCACAGGTCACCTTTATTGACACATTGTTAAAAAATTGGTTTTGAGATACCAATGTTTTTAAAAGGAGTCGAGAAGCACTGCAATGCAATAAAGCTGTGAATGAACTATTAAGAAATAAAAGCGATGTTGTCAATGCAGTCCTCTGATAAATTCCACCTTGATCTTTTTTTTTCTTCAATTGGCTCGAACGCTATTGAAAGTTCTTTTCAGAGACATCCAAGAATTCCAGGACTGGTTTTCACAGTTTAGAATTGTTGTCATCCGAAGCATAATGCATTCTATAATACTAATTTGGAAGCAACTTTCTGGTCTTTCATTGGGTTTGGTTTTTGCTTTTATCAACAGCAGAGTATACACATATTCTGTGTTGGTAGCCTTTTCTTTCACCACCCCTAAAATGACAAGTTTGGACTCAGCAAATTCAAAGAATGTTCAAAAGAACAAGAACATATTAGGTTTAGTAAATATTGTTATTGGCAGAAAAATAGGCAGCAGCGAGTTTTATAAAATGACGAGCTTTGATATCCATTCTAAAGCAGGAGCAGTATATTTCTATTTTGCAGTAAAGATGACGGTAATATAAGCACTTTAAAAGACAAATAGTCACGGTCACTGACATGTATTTATATTATAATATTCATTTTATCGACAACATTAAACCACTGTAACAATATTAATAAATACAAA
>VYYJ01001498.1:0-30168 GCA_021029165.1 Cyphoderus albinus | reverse complement strand
AATCTGGAAACTTTCTGGATTTGACTTTTTCGCGCCGATCATGCATAATATGGAACGATTTAACATTGTGAAGGCGGCAGGAATACCAATTCATTTACTACTACATTTTTCTCGAAAACAGCAGGACTTACAATTACAACTCCAAGAAGAACGAGAAAAAACCTATACTTTGACGAAGAAGCTGGAAGTTGCTGATAAAATGATTAAATTCTTATGCGACGCAGAAACACATGCGTGTGTTGTATCCGAAGAAAGATGCATGGAGTTGGAAAAGGAGAATTCAAAATTTAAATTCCTTCTACAAAAGCTTAGCTCGGATTCTAAAGCACAACTTCCGGGTGGTTGGATAAAAGAAGAAGATGAGGAGGAGGAGTGGTTGAAGTTCGTTAATAATATATAACGACTACTAACTAACCTGGTGTGTACTTCAAAATTACATCAGCTTTAGCATCCTGATAGTCTCGAAGTCCAACCAAAATGATGTCTCCAGTGTTTATCCAAACTTTCTTTCTCAGTTTCCCTCTGATATGACACAGACGCTTCGTTCCTAAATAAATATTTTTTAGTTAATGTCGGTAAAGGTCAGAGTTTGAATTTTTATATTTTGCCGTTTAGTTTGGCTTACCATCAAAACACATTGCTTCGAGACGTCCGTTTCCCAACATTTTAGTAACTTGGGCGTACTCTTGACCATCTTCCTTGAAAACCAATTCTCTCTTTTCAGTCTCGTTCTCGTTCTTTCCTCGACGACGATTTTTACCTCCCTTTCCCTTATTCTTCGGCATTGCGAACTAAAGCTGCTGAAAAGTGAAAAAACCACTGTTTAAATATTTTCAAATTATGGTGGTGAGAGGTTAAAACGAAACTCCTGGCTAAATTCTCCTAAATATGAAAACTTTAAACTCAGCTTACCACTTACCAAGACGTAATTTGGAATTGTAAAATGAACTATGTCACTTTGAAAGGTTAAAATTAATAAATAAATATAAAATCTGGTTAGAAGAATGATTTGATGAGTAAAGTGAATCAATGATTATAGGAAGTAGTAAAAAAGCAAGGATTTTACTTTTTACTTTAATAAAATACGTCGAGTCAGGCAGCCTGAAACATTACTACAGCTACGGGTGGTCTTCAATGTTCAATACCACAAAAACACGTCCATCAATGTATTGAGCCGGAGATGACTATGTATTTTAAATGAACGACGTCATGTCTTTGTCCACGGTATTGGGCCCATATTAGAAAGTGACCATGCATGGTCTTGGGAGTTGGGACTTGGGAGTCAGTGTAGCAGTAGCAGAAAGCAGAGCAGTAGTATTGTTATTGTTGAAGTAGGAAGTAGAAGTAGAAAGAATGTAGAATGTGTAGAATGTTGAAGAAAGTTTCTTTGCTTGCGCAGCAGCAGAGCCCGAGGAGAAGCATGCATAATGCATGCAATGATACAGTTGGAAGTTGGAACAACGTGTGTGGTAGTAGCAGCGCTGCTGCTTCTGATTAAAAAGTCAATAAATGCACATTCGAGTTGCTCACTCTTCCCCCAATCCCTCAAAGCACATTTTTTCCATTGAAGCACTGCGAAGTTCAAAAGCATTATGATTGAATGTTAATTTTGTGTTCGTGAAATAAAAAGTCGAGCGAGACATTCTGATTCATGGAGTTTTTCACTCCGACTTCTACTGATTAGTTTAATCAAAATAAACAACTCTTCGAAAATGGTAAGCTCTTCTTGTTTTGTATTATACACCTTAAAGTTATTCTCGAATACAAAATAATTAAGATTTAATCTGACGTTGTTTGTTAATTGTGTGTGAAAATGTGTATGTACAGCCGAAGAAAAAGTTCATTGACAAGAAGAATGCGACGACATTCGTGCTGGGTCACAGATCGCAGAGGGATCCTTTACTAGCGGACGAAACAGCCCCAAAGAACATCTTGATTCCTCTAGATCAGGTTCCCGATTTATCTAGGGCAGGCGTTTCAGCAGCAGCTACAGCGGGCCACGGCGATTCAAACAAGAAGGTAAGTCATTTTGTTTTATTATTGGTAGTTGAAGTGAAAGATGTTTGGCAGTTAAGTTGACACTTTGAAACACTTTTTTTTATAGAATGACCCTGAAGTGCGAAAGGAGGAGCAGCGAAAATACGGAATATATTTCGACGATGATTACGATTACTTACAGCATTTGAAGGATAGTGATGAAGTGTCAACTATTAAATGGGATGTGGTGGACCGCATTTACGCTCCGAACCATGATGCCCAAAGGGAGGAGCAAGGCGCTGAAAATATGTCCGCTTCCAAAATAGAGGACCTTAAGGTTTGAAAACAAACTGTCAATTTTTGTGAATAAAATGATAAGTGCGTTTGGAACGATGAGATGATAATAATCTGATTATTGGTTGGTGCTTTCCATATTTCAGAATGTGAAAATCAAATTACCATCGTCATTGTTTGAATCAGAATACAGAGAGGAAGTAGGACTGCTCAATAAAAGTGCCCCTGTGTCTGGTAAGTTAGTCTTTTAAATGGTTTTGTTATAGATTTTATTGTGAAAACAAAACAAATTGCAGATTACGACTCTTATATTTATATTGAAATATAGGTCCGCGGCCAGACCTGGACCCTGATGTTGTGGCCGCTCTGGATGAGGATTTTGACTTCGAGGATCCTGGAAACGAATTGGAAGATAACTTTATGGAATTAGCAAATCAGGGTTCCTCCGACGTTGTACAAGATCGGGAGCCTACAGCAGATGAACTCGAGGGCTTGTTTAGTGATGATGAAGACATGGTCGTTGAAAAGTTGGATATAAACGAAAGTGATTATACGACGGAGCCCGAAAGCGGTAGTGATTACGGAGACGAAGAAGACGACGAGGTTGGAAGTTTAGATGGTCGTCCGCAGTACAGTTTTAGCGATGAAGAAACTAAATCTCAATTCACAAACTACTCAATGTCGAGTTCGGTCGTTCGGCGCAATAAACAGCTACTTCTGGTGGATGACAGATTTGAAAAGTTTTTCGAATCGTATGAAGACACGGAGATTGGTGCACTCGATTGTGATGAGATAGAGGGAGACATTAATCCTGAGTCCACCCTCTTGTTACAATGTGTGGAAGAGTTTGAACGGGATAAAAAGAAAGAAGAAGAGCTGAATAATAAAATTACATCCTTAGCTATGGATGACGAATCCTCGACGGAAGTGGAGTCGGAGATTTCTGACGAGGATGAGCCAAAAGAAAAATGGGATTGTCAATCCATCATATCTACCTATTCAACGACTAAAAACAGACCCAAAATGATAAAGGAACCTTCAAAGGTACATCTAAAAATTCTTCAAGGCGCAGTTGTAAAAATATTTTTACTGACATGAGGTCATCTGTGTCTTTTTGTAGAAACATCTCATAAAGGTGAGCGGCAGAACCGGCATGCCAGTTGGAGTTCTAGGAAAAGGCGGACTTACTAAGGACAATTTAAAGACTTTAGATGCAGAATATGAGGAAGAGCATGAGCCCGCCAGATCAGTTATGAGCTGTGCTACTTCGATAAGACCTAAGAATGAAACATCGGTAGAAAGAAGGGAAAGGAAACAGCTGGTGAAAGAATACCGACGTGTAAGTGAAAGTGATTCTCAAATGAAAAGTACTTCACTAGTGTGTAAATAACAGGTTCTTTACAATCAATTACTTTGTTTTTGTTTCATACAGGAGAGACGACTAGAAAAGAAAGCAAACACAACTGCTTTCAAGGAAGAAAAGAAACGCATTGAGAAAGTTAGACTCAATAAGAAAGCCAACGTTCAAGGCCTGAAGCTTTAGTGAACTTATTTCAAATCTTTATTTAAGTATTTCTAAGCACGCATTACAAAATGTACTGAAAGTAACTGCAAACGATGTTCCGAAATAAAGTTCCAAACTAGATTTGGAGATTTTACAAATAATTTGTACTAAATTAAATTAAGTTGGGCATTTTCAGTGAAGCTAGATTAATGCCATCTCCTTTATACTCGCTTATTAATTTCAGCAGGGCATTTTTCTTGAAACCGTCAGAATTTTCCAATTCGTAAATGGTGCTGAGGTTGAGGATTATGTTCTCTTGAAGTAACTGAGGTGTATTGTTTCTCACTGTAGTTTCCATTAATGCGAGTGACTCTTTAACTTTTCCCATGTATAGTAAACAAACTGCCATGTTATTCGTAATCTGCCAAAGTATGGAAAACAATTTTTAAATGTAGAAATTCGTAAATAGCATCAGTAAAGAAAACAAACAACTTATTAATACATAATATGCGTACCATAAAATTGTCTGGTTGAATAGCCATTGCTTCCTTCAATAGTCCATATGCGTCTGTGTACACTCCTTGTGCAATGAAATACAACGCAGCATCGACTAAATTTTCTACGCGCTCCGATTCTGTTTCATTACATCTCATACTGGCAGCTTCTTTAAAGTATTTTTGGGCAGTGCTAAGGTCACCATATTGCAAAAATAGTCTTCCAATCGCTGATGTTAGCTGAGCCTTTTTTCCAGCATCTTTCTCTCGTAATATCGTTAAATACTGGAGCGCGTTTGAAAAATCCTGCAAAAGTAATTAAAATAATTGATTCGAATTAAATTCAGAAGAAAGAATAAAACGACTTTGTAGAATTGCTGGTAAATATTTAACACAAACGTACCTTAGCTAGCAAAAATACATTAGCGAGAGAATAGTAAACACGAATCTCTCTTTCACTCCAGATCTTCAGGGAAAGTTCACGCCTTTCCCGATCTAAGGTTACTGAACTGCCGTTTTCACTTATCCCTTCATTAAGATTGTGTATAATCTATAACAAAAATGTTTATAGTCAGTGCGCAGAACACTTTCGATCGATTATCCATTTTAATATTCAACTACCTGTTGCACTGTTCGTAACAAATGTGAAAGTCTGTTAACGCTTTCATTATTTAATTTAGACGCATACTGTGGCATTTCTGCTGCAATTAGCCGAAGATAAAATGGAACCATTGAACCTTTTCTTCCTTGTCCGTATGAATCTTGGTAGTACTCATAGTACATGTCAGGATTTTCAAAATTATTAAATGCTTCCAGCTCCGACTCTGCTATTTTCAGTTCTTTAATTCGCACCAGAAGGACAATACGGGTCATCCATAACTGCTCCAAGCGTAGGTAGAAGGCATCAAGAAGAATAAAACAAAAAATGTGTGTAAATTAACTTTTATGCATATACATACATAACGAATGAAGACAGCAATTATCAACACTTAATGTCTTATTACATAGCAAATAGTATCTTACTTGCAGGGAATGTGGAGTGTGTTTGCTGAATTGCCCGATTTTTCCTGGACCTTGTCCATATAACGTCAGTAATCTTTTTGTTAAATTAATAGCAGATCGATAACATCCAAGCTACAATAAATAAATAAAAGGTAAAAAGTGTAAGTCAATGACTACTGATTGTTTGTATAATACCATGAAATGAAATCTGCTTTCTTTCCAACATACCTTTATCAATTCTCGAATTCCATTGTCATCTTGGGTTACACTATCTGCGGTTAATATCTTTCGCTTGCTGGCTTCCGCTTCGCCAAAAATTCTCGACATATTAACTGCGACTTTATCCACCTGAAAGGAGAAAAGAAGAGTATGGTTTTGAATCAGGAATCAGATTAAAAATAGAAAATTCTACTACTTTCACTAATATATCTTACTAAATCCTCCTTGTAGATAATCCCTGGAGTAGTCATATGAGATTTCTCTGGAAAATATGTTCCAGCATGAACCGCGGTGGCGATGGTCATCAGGACCTGTCTAGTTTGATCAGTAGGAATCCAAGCGTCGTAAGCAGCATCAGCAGAAGAATAGGTAATGACACTGAATGTGTCGACTGGTTGTACCCCTGTTCTGTTGTCAGCATTCACTCCCATCAAGGAAGTCGGGGGAGGAGGATTGCATCCAATAGGAAACGCGACTTCCGGTGCATTGGAGAAAAGTGTGTTGGCAGTAGGCAACGGGGATTCCAGCTCCGATTCAGTTTCACAGGAAGCACTTTCATAACCAGTAGCATCTACCGTTGTGGATTGCACATGTGTGGAATTCAGGGACAAAGAATCCATTTCTTTAGAAATCAGCCCGAAAGCTTCTTCGTGGAATCCTTCTGCTGTAGGGACAGTGACATTTTCTGCATTACTAACGACAGTTTCGGTTGCAACCAGTTGCTCTGATCCAGATTCAGGAGCCGCAGTGGGAGTAGGCGTTGGTGACACACCTGGGTCCATGTACGACATTGTAAGCGATTCGAACATAATTGGGGGCACTGGTGCCTCAGTTTCACCAATAATATTCTGACTTGGCATGCCCCCGAATTGGACAGGTAAAGATGTAGTTAACGTTTCAGAAGACATCAAGCTTCCACCAACCTGAGGTTGAGTTTCCGGAATGACATTGAATGGCGAAGGTGCTGTTGCTGATGTTGATTGACCTCCTACTCCTATACCAATAACATCCTCCGAAAACGGAGATGAGGGCGACATGACACTACTTTCCTTTTTGGGAATGGAAAATGCGATGGTGTCGAATATAGTCTTCGTTTGACTGGATGGGGTGGAAGAGAAAACAGTGCAAATCTGAGGCTCTTCATCTTCATTATTGCCCTCCATTATTTAGATCGATATCACAGCACCGATTGCCGGTGTAAATTGAATGCAAATCTCACTCAGATTGTGAGGTTTGGATTTTAGATTGGAAACAGGTTCCGGTTCCAAAGGAAAGGAAAAGGAAGCTTTGAAGTAATAAAATTCACAAGTTCAAAGCACTCTGTCAAGTCATTCTCACTCACTCAGCTGGTTGTTGTTGTTGACTGACTACACACGTTGTAGGTTGTACAGTGAGCGAGCGAACAGGAGCACGAAGCGAAAGTTTCATTCATTTGTTTCATATGTTCATAAAATTCTATGCAGCAGCCTAAGCAGCCTAACTTTCTGAGAAAGTCTTTCTCTCTTGTCGAACTTCGACGGTTGAAGCTGCTTTGGCAATGCAACAAAGTATAGATGAAGCTTTCACTTTCAGCTTTCATGTACCTATGAGCTAAATGGTGAAACTGTCCAGGTAACTTTACTGGACTTTATGAATGTGTTTTTATATGTGGCAATTAAGTAACTAGTAACTGGTTATCATCATGACAATAGTTTTCCTTCAGGACCTTGGATATTTCTTGTACTTCTCCAAAAACCATTATTCGAATTTCGAAAGACAGGGCACCAGACGTAAAAACTACATGCAAATGAAAACGCATTCGTTTTCGTATAAAAGAAGAAATTACACAATGAAACGTGAAATCAGTTCTGAAGAAAGTGAGTCAGACGAAAAAAAGTTGTGTCTTGACTCTCGTATTTCTCCAAACGACAACGATTCCAGACAGGAAGCGACAAAACCTGGAGGAGGGACATTGAGGCCTGCAATTTATACATGTGATAGAAAGATGGACTACTCAAGAGACAGTATTAATGACTATTTTGACGATGACGATAGGGATGTTCTACTGTATGAACCTTTGGGAGACGATGAAACGCCTGCGCCTGTGGACGAGTATTCGCCATCGCCATGCATTAAAAGCCGTGGGATAGGGGCATCTTTAACTCCCGTAGAAAATGCACTCACGGAAATTGGAATAGCCACGAAGGGTCCGGAAGCGGAAGAAATAGAAGAAAACGAGATGTATGATCATCCACCTTCGGCGGCTCCTTTAAGAAGGCAAATGCTAGAGGATAATCAACATGCAGCAAGTTTCTTTAGTTCCTTTTATTTTCAGTTTTTTACCAACTAAAACCAATGCATTTTTAGTCATATACATAATCCACGGACCATTCTTTTAGCTAACAAATGGAAAGCCCGATGATGTAGTGAGAAAAATGTCTGCACATTCGATTAAAAGAGAGGATCTATTGTGCTTTAAGCCTACGCAATTGCTTACTGACACATTGATTGATTGCTATTTTGAATTAATGAAGCAGAACTATAAACAGGATGATCGAAAATACAGAAAGACATATGTATTTTACAGCACATTTTACAATCTGCTAGCGATGTCCATGGAATTGGTAGAAGATACAGCAGACGATGTAATAAAAATCGTTTTTACACTTACAATTAAATGTTTTATTATTTCAGTGATATTGTCAAATTATCATTTTATTTTTTCTTTTATCAGTGTCATTTTAATTTGTTACTGGTTATTGCACCCCGTGAAATGTCAATAAAAACTCTCTTTTATGACAGGTGAATATCTTTGAGTTCGAGTTGTTAATGTTCCCAGTATGCATCACCTCCCATTGGAGATTGATCGTGGCAAATATATCTGACAGAACAGTTCGCGCCTACAATTCAATGTATTCGTTTTCGCCTGGCGATAAAGTAATTGTGAGGAACATTATTACGTATTTAACTAGCGAATATCAAAGGGTAATATCACGACAAAACAAGGGGGAAAATAAACAAAACGTCGGAGCTGATACTGATACTCTCATGGCAGACTCATTCACGTGTATTTTGGAGGACGTATGAAATTATTTATATCTGTCAATTGCTATTGCCAATAATTTTCTGAATTAACCAGAAATTGTAATTCATATGAAATGCTAATTGCAGGTTCCTCAGCAAGACAATACCTTTGATTGTGGAATTTTTGTTCTCTTGTTTGCAAACTACCTTTGGAGAAACATGGACTTTGATTTTTGCCAACGCCATATACCATACTTCAGACAAAAAATTTTCTATGAATTGTGCACAGGCCAGCTTTTGTCATAAAAAATCATGAATATATCATGTATATTATGTATAAAATACTATACTACCATCAATTTATAATTTCAAAATCGATCTTTGTAAGCTAAACCTGCGAAATGCTAACCATTACATGTAGTTACAAAATGGATATCGTGTTTGGCCAATTAAGCGTTAAAAAATGATTTTAATCAGTCTAAAGTATATTAAATGGTATATCACTTCATTCCTACAGATATCATAATGTATCTCAGTCAATTAATTGGGTTGGGTTAGGCCTAGACCTGCCTGCATCTAATCTAAATGCGAAATAAATGGATTCTAAATCCAACCAATAATGAACTATTCCAAACCCAGAGTCCATTGATTCATCATAATCAATCATCATCCTATTTATTTAGCTTTGTCAGTCAGAAGAATCAAATCAGCCTTGCCTTGTGTTCATTTACATACGCAACAAAGGATGAATTCATAGTTTTGCATGTGTGTATTGTGTATTTAGACAGCCATCAATATAGCCCACGATTGAGCTGTTGCAAAGCATGATCATTTACGAGATAAAAAGTTGATTACCTATGTTAATTTTGACTATAAAACGAGTATCCCCAGCTTTGGAATGTTTTACCACACTGCCACCTCACACTGTACCTAAATATTGAAGCATTATTGCTACTTTATTAACCCACGAATCCTAGTGGGTTACTAAATTTCTAAATGTCCCATGTCCCATGTCCCATGTAGGATGTAGGATGTAGGATGTAGGACTTTTCTACATTGCAGCTTTGTGTTTATATTTTATTACTACACGTGTGTTTGTAGAGAACAAACCTCTTAAAAGCTAAATATTAATAACGAAACGATCATCTTTTGGTTGGTCTCTCATTTATACTCTACTGTAAAAACAAACTTTTTCAACCTCAACGTGCATTCCTCTTGTTCCCCCAGACTTTTCTGTCTGGCTCTCTTCTGTTCTGGTACCACCAAAGTGGAATCGGAATAAAGCTTAAATTACATTTTTACATTACTTCATGCAGCAGTTAGTTACAGGTTGTACTTGAGCCCTAGCCCTAATACAACGTGAGTTTTTTTTTTTTTGGAAATACGCATCAAGTAAAAAAGTAAGTTTAAACCAAAGTCAAGTGGGAGGGAGGTAGCTAAAAGCAATACACTTTACACTACGATAACCTTACTTGTAACCACCAAAATCGCAAGTATTTAAGCTCAACCATCTACTTCGTGCGCTGTCTTTTGTTTGTTACCATACAGAAAACAGAAGAGCACGTCGTCAAAGTAAAGTTGATACGTAGTACGTAGCAAAAGTTGCAACGAGAACGATACAAGAACATCTTCACGGCTTCAGGCATATCGTAATCATCATCATCACTGTTTCATCTCCACCAGAGAAAGAGAGAACATTTCCACTCTACCTGCACTTCTGCTTTTTTTTAGTCGGATCCAAAAGTTTTGAAAAATTGTGTACTGACAATAACTGAAAATGTCATCCCCTGAAAAGTCGGACATCCTCAGTGCTCATCCACCAGCAGGTTAGCAGTGCTTTCCAAATTCATTTTGTTTGCAAAAGATGCATCTCCGAAACGGTGTGCTTTTACGTGTTTTTCTTTCCATTTCCACCATATGGGTAGAAAAGTAGGCACACACTGAGATTGAGTGTCAATGTCAATGTCAACATATTTCGAAACCATTATTAATGTGACAATCTCATGAAACATTTTATACCTAATTGTAAATTTTTATTTTCTTTGTCCTGTGTTTAGTTAAAGCTGGAGGTATGAGGATTGTGCAAAATAAGACTCACTTAAGTCAAAAGAAGTCTGATGCAACAATCCCCAAGCCGGAAGAGGAGTCTGCTCTGAAAGTGTCTACTAGGTACGATATTTAGTTTAACTGTGACTTTGAACATTTTTCAAGGTTTCATCTTGGTTTGTCTCTTTAATACTTGATTTTGTTTTTGTTGACAGTCCACCGAAGCAGGCAACGGTTCAGGTTTCTGGTGCTCCAGCAAAGGGCAACGCGGATTTTCCGGTTGAAGCTGTTCAGGTAAGGATTCCTTCCACCTTCGATACATAAGATTTTTTGAAACTGTGATGAGGCAGCTAACATAATATGTTCTTTTGTTATCAGTCATTCCATGATAAGCCGATGCCAACTCATGACAAAGGAGCTCCAAGCAAGCCCGTTGTCATTCATCAACCCAGGAAATGAACAGTTTGCACAATGATTAAATGATAACTAATAATAACCGTTTTGTGACGATTGCGTTTAGGATTTCATTGGCCCTTTTTGTACACGATTTTCTTCTATAATAAGCATAAACGAGGAGTGATTGATCCCTTAATATCTGCGTTTTCTAAATTCAATTCGGTAAATATTGTCATTCATATTCTTGTGAAAGAGAATCAGTCGGTAGTATATTCAAAGGTCAGTCAGAAACAGAAAAGTAACATTAGAAAAATATTTTCATTCGCGCACAATTAATTTTGCAATTTGGAAGTTTGAAAACAAGTAAATTAACACTAACACAGTATACAAAAATATGTCATTCGAAATTAGTTTGAATTGAAATATGAAGGGGTCAGCCTACAAGTCCAGGTGCATGCCTATTCAAGAGTTTATTAGTAAATACATAATGAAAACGATTTGGAAAAAAACTGGATAACTGTATGAGTGCTGATTGATATGAGTAACTAAAAAGTGTACACCCAACTAAATAAATACAACAGAAAATAAAGCTATGTAAAGTTAAGATATAGTAGAGATACAGGGGGAAAAATTTGTTCTTTGTTTATTCAAATGTACTTAATTACAGATGTAAATCTAAGGTTATGTTGGTTGTTTCATAGCTCGGTTTAACATACTCTTTAAGATATTTTTCAAACTTCCAATATGTTGTCTACACAGTAAGAGTCTAAGTTCATACTATATGATGAACGTTCGAAAATTGTATTGGATTTCAAAGTAAATTAGAAATTGTATTCTTGTCGTTTTGTGGCCTCTTGTGATTATTAAAATTGTGTGAAACAATTTGTTTCCTCTTTTGTTCTAGTTTTTAATTACTGTCTAGATTGTTTCCTGTTTTCCTTTTAAAAAATACATAGGTTTATTTTATCAATACATACTTATACATGATAAATAACATTTATAATCAATATCAACGTTGTATTCTTCCGTGGAATTGCTTACATCGTAAGTAAAATTAAGATACTTCATCAGCGGATTTTCTGATTTGTTCTCGTTTTGAGTGAAATTCAATCGTAACCAATTAATGTACCTACATTCAACTGCAAACGATTACCTGAAATTCTTTACTTACTTCAATATGTATAAAAAATTAAAAAATCAACTAAACTCACTATCTAATTGCAAATGCATTAGGGCGGTCACTGTATCAATCGAATCGAGAGAATAACTGATATATTATGATATTCGTAATTTTCCGGTACTATTTGTTGTGAAAATAATCTTTGTATGTTATACTCGTACGTAAATAAATAATTAAAATAAATCACATTTATCAAACAAAGCTGGGTAAAATGTATTTATTGTAATATAGCATTTATTACATTAAAATTAGCCATTTTGACGCAAAACAAAATATGAACATACACACTCATTTTACTGATGTAGTCACTGCAGCGAATTTTGTAACAGGATTTTGATTTATTATACATCAATAATCTAACATTGCCCCTATTTTAATAAGATACTCTTGATTAATATTAACGTAACTTCCAATTTCATTTGCACTCAATCTTGTGTGGAATCTTGATTTGCATTTCCTTTGAAATCCCCATCTTCCTCTTGTTTCTTCCCGGTTGCAACGGTATTCCATACTACGTGAGGTCGTTTCCCATTTTGACAGCCTTCAATTCTATCCCTGTTCTCTAGTGGTCGTATATGTGCTCCTAGAACCATTTGCCTAAATCGCAATTTGAACAAAAACGACATCTTTTAAAATCATGAAGTCATGTTTCATAATTTTATAAGTATCAATATTAGAAAATTCACAACGAAACATTTTCAAAGATGAAGTATGTGAAACAATTGTTATTTTAAATGCTATAATGTCATCAATCATGGCCATGAACTCATTCATCTCCGTTTTAGTAAACACTTCAAGGAAAGGAACCAAGCTGGGTTAAAAAAACAAAAAGTGTCTTTCTCTATGACTTAACTTTAGGATGGGTGTGTTTGAAATAGGGTGATTGTGTCATAAAACATGATTTTGAGTATAAGAATACTAGCAATTGAGCAATTCATTTAACATTCACATATTTAATTTGCATTGAATCTTCTCAAAATATCTGAAGGAAGGTACAAAACGAGTTAGGATGTCTCGGTTGCATACATTACTACACTTTATCCAGACAGGCCCACGCCATGCCAGCTTTAGTCGTCGGTATACAGATGTACTATCATTTTCAAACTTATACCGATACGGAGTTTTTAATCAACGCTTCAACATGGACTAGGATTTATTGTGTCTGTGAATTGTGATACCATTCGTAATCGTAAATGGTGAACAAATTCATTTTACAGTAGAGCATCTTTATAATGCCATCCTTGAATGCAACAGATAAATGTTACGACTGTGAGGAAGCTTATCAGTTACTTATTGAAGAGTTTAATATTCCAATATTCCAAAACAAATGCACAAAGTACAAAATGGGGCAATATGAACATCACTCGATAATAAACGCTTGGCAAGTAAGAGTCGTTGAATTCCTTTGAAAGCCAAACCGGATAAAAAACCTTCCAGACAGCATTGGAAATATATGAGCTTAACTGATTGCCTTTAAAAAAAAGCCCTAAAAACAATATGCACATACGTTAAGGAGAAGTCAATTGTGAATCACAAATTGTGAACTTTACGATGTTGTTAATTAGTTCAACCGCATTTTCGAATTATCTCCGGTCATATCTTCTTGCAATCCACCCTCAATACTACAAGGTAAGAATATGTACGTGACGTGAGGTAGGTAAACTTTGGTATGGTACATGCATAAAACCCGCATGTAGTGTAATTAGACGCGTAGTATTCAGATTCAGCCGTTTATAAACTTACACACTACTTGGACTTGCTGGTAAGAGTATTATGAGTAATGCATCGGCATTTTTTAGCGTCCGCATGTACCAAGTGAGGACAGTAAAGAAGCAAAAGCTCCATGTCTGTACATTTTGTAGGTGTAGTAGGAACAATGAAGATATTATTTTCCTATGAAAGTGTGTGCAAGTAATCATCCTTCATGTCCATACCACACAGTAAAAAACAAACTAAACGTAATGTAATGCAACACGAGTATGGAAATCATCGTCCCCATCATATAATATATTTAATCTCATCTTACATTGTATTTTACATTTGCAGAGTGTAAAACCTTTAGCCAAACTTGCATAAACAGTGTCGTAAAAACAAGCACGCAAAATAATTTCGCTTGCCTTGAACACTTTACTCATTTTCCTTAAAGCTCTTGTCTGATGTAGCATTGTACACTATCGAGTCCAATCAAATAATGGCTTTCTGACTGAGCCAAAGAGCCTGAATGAAGGTTTTGGAACCTGAATTTTATTGTTCGATTGTATTGTGTTTATGAGTGGTGCGCTAATCCTAAGAAAACACGAGACAAAAGAGGTGATTTCCTCTAACATTGCTATTTGCAAATTTACTTGCGTACATCACCTCCAAACTTTACGCACAAAACAATTGTTGCAGTTTTGCAACAACTGAATCTTCTACGAGTGTGATGTGAATTAAGCTCTAACGTTTCTTGAACTTTTTGGAATATTTATTAAACCCGGAGAACTCGACACCTAACAGTTTCCGGAAAATAAGGTATTTGAAGTACAACACTGAATAAAAAAAAGGTAACTGCAACGTCTCATAATTTCTGGTTTGGGCCGTGTCGTGGTGTCGTACCTTGCTTCATATATAAAACTAGATGACACTAAAAACAGGAAATTCTATGGTGAACGCCGCGCCGGGATGGTAAGAAGGGAAAGAACTTTAAGAAAGAACTGAAGAGAAATGACTCTTCGCGTGGACTAATTGGTCAATTATCAGAAACTTTTACGTTTGACATGACGCGAATAACAATGTTCTTTTTGGTGAAGCATTCCGGCTAAATATGAATTAGTTTGGGCAAACATTATTAATTTACATACCGAAATTGTTCGTAGTTAACAGTTCCTTGTTCGATAGCCCGCAACTTTGCACTGTTCTCAACGTCGTACATGGCGTCTTTATTGATCTCTTTGCGAAGTGTTTGATAAAGCCAGTGAGGATCCAGCATCGGGTCTTCAAATTTAGATTTAATTGACATCTTTCTTTGAATCACTTGTTTCGCAGTGCCCTTGCTGGCACCGCAGGTGCCACTCTCTTGTCCGGCCTTATTGTCACAGTCGCCACTCATAATTTTCAGTTCACTTTGCATTAGGTAAATAAGGATTTATATAAGTAGAGGACGCCACCCTGCAAACTTGATGATTAGTTGACAAGAATTACTTTATCGTTAGCCGTATAGCTGAAAAGTTCAGAAACTTTTTACTGGATTGTTAAACTGGTGTACTTTAAAGGTAGCCTTTTGCTTTGAAAAATGACATCCGAGATAGGCGCATAAGAATAAAAAGCACACGTCAGTGTTTGATCAATAAATGTTAGAGATGTTAGTATGGTGACATGCGTGGAATACTTGTCAAATTGAAATATAAAACGCTTCGACATTTGCAATGATTGATTATAGATAGAAGGAATATAGAATTCAGAATTCATTTGCCCCGCACAATGTACGGTATTAAACGGACTTATTAATTAGAAAGTGCAATAGGAAAATTATAAGCGTTATTAAATTAATTATGATCGGCCGGGGACAAATCCAAAAGGCATTCAATAAGGTTGATATACACAAGCTTGCGGGGTTGACCTTTTGTGAGTGTGAGGAGGACAAAAACGAAGGAAAATAGAGGTGCCGCAACATTGTTTTTTCAATCATTTTAAACTGATTAATATTCAGATTTCCATGATCATTAAAAAGCTTATTGAATTAACCTGCAAGTATAAGTGCACAGAAGGCAAAAAAGAATAGAAGTCAGAAGACGCGACTCAAATTGGCTCCCATTTTCATTTTAAAAACGTTTCTGGGTGGATAGATACATACGTACGTACGAACGTGCATCGTGCATTTAAGAGCGAAAGAGAAAGCACTTTAGGAATTAGGTGCATTGCGCAAAATGAAAGGCATTTTGAACGTTTTTAAAGTTCCAGTTTTCTTTGTTTGGAACGTATATGAGCCGAATGTGAGGAATCCTCACTGAGGATGTGACCTTGCCTGCTCTGATGCGAAAATGAAATGCGACGCAATCTTAGACGCCACTTTGTTAAAATGAATCATTATTTCGGTTTTGCTCCTTTTACTATAGACAGAGTCAGTACAGTAGCACTTTCTTCGCCTCACTTCCAAGTCCGAGACATTTCCTTACATCCGAACTCCGAATTTTGAAATTCCAAACCGAAAAGTGTTTGTTTGTTTATCTAACATATAAAAATACATCACGTCTCTGGCTGTGGTGTTTTGGACTTTCGGAGCAATACGTAGCTGTTGAGTATTTAACTCGGAGTTTTTACGATTTCACGGCAGAAACATATTTAGAATTCGGTGTGCCAAAATGCCAAATGTTACATTACTCACTTTAAATATATAGATCTTTCAACTTAGTCGGATAGGCAGGTACTCCGGTTGTTTTCATAAAAACTTTCAATAAATGTAGGTCATTCATTGCAAAAAACGGTTTTTTATTATACTAGCACTTTAGCACCTGTCTGGCTGGATGTTTGTTAAGTGAAGAATAAAATGCATCAGTTATTTAGGATACGACACGAGTTAGAAAGAGTGTTTTTAAGTGCACTGTAAACAAGGTTTCACCGAACCCAAAAACCGTTTGACTTGAAAGTTGAACTGGAACACTCTTTACCATCATCATTTTATCTTTTATGTAATGGTTGCGGTTATTTTTGTGTCAGATTAAATACCGGAAACTAATTAAACTTTTTTCTTTTTTATAGACAATAGACGGACGATAAAGCCAACGTTATCAAATATTGTTACAGTTTAATTTCTTACAATGTCCACCACTGCGGAAGTCGCTCCTCCGAAACGGGTAAGATTTAAGATTCCACCTTGTTTTCAATTTTGAATTTTTATTTGAAGAGTTTTCATAATGTTGTGTGAATTATTTAAGGAGCAGGAGCCAAATATTCATCACGATTCCCAGGAAGAGTACGAAAGTGCAGAAGAAATTGAAGGGGAATATGACGAAGACGAAGTAGAAGAAATTGAAATCGAGGAGGAGGTTGAGGAAGAAGAGGAGGTTGAAGAAATCGGAGAAGATGAAGAGGAGGAGGACGAAGAAGGATTGGTAAACAACTTTTAATATCGAAAAATAAACATGCTTTTGTGTGTATTTATAGTGTGTGGGAAAGATTCGTAATTATTTAATTATTCTTATTTGCGTTAGGATGCAAAGGACAAACCTTTAGATGATGACGAAGATAGAAAGAATCCACAATTTATTCCGAAAAAGGGATACTTTTACGAACACGACGACCGAACCAAAGTCGAGGAAGAAAAGTAAATTACTTTTTTATGGCATTTGCAGGCATGTTATTTTTGGCAAAAAAAAACTAATGTGACCTGGTACATTTTATTTTAAAGTGGAGAAGAAGAGGAGGAACAAGCGAAAAAAGAAGAGAAGCCGAAGAAACCTGCAGACAGTGTGGACAAATGGACCCATGACAAATTTGAAGAAAGTGAGCAGGCTCCGAAGAGTGGAGAAGAATTGGCTACTGTATACGGCTATGATATTCGCGGTGAAGACCAACCACCCCGTGCACGACGCCGTAGACGTTACGGGTTAGTGATTTGTGATAAGAAGTGTTTTATTTTTTATAATTATGAGCACCTTTGAATTCAATCATTATTACGTCAATAGGAGAGGACCCACGAAGTACACCAGACGATGGGAAGAAGAAGAAGCTTACCAGAAACCCCGTGGTGGATTCCGTGGTAGAGGACGAGGCTTTTCCACTAGAGGTAACGGCAGAGATCGGAGAAGAGACTCGAAAGACGAATACGACGAAGAATTTCCAGAATTAGGAGGGTCTGGTTCAAGGCAAAGATCGCAGAATAAACTTGAAAAATCAGAAATCACCCCCACAATCAAGTCAGTCCCATCAGCGCCCCCAGCTCCAGCCACTGGTAAACCACGTGACATAAAGGATCAACCACCAATTAGAAGAGAACCAAATAAACCATCTGCAAATTTAGACCGCAGAGAAGGCAATTTTCCACCTCCAAGAAGAGATGGAAGAGGCGGACCAGGCGGAAGAGATCAAGATAGGGACAATGACAACTATTATTCTGGTGGAGGTCGTGGTCGGGGAGGCGGTGGTGGTGGTGGCAATGGGTTAAATAGACGAGGAGGCCGTCGTAATGAATTCACAAACCGTAACAGATATCCTAATCGAAGGGATCGAGATGATATGGACTATAATAATGAGTTTCCTCCAAATACTAACTCGAACAATGCGAAAGTTATGGGAGGCAGTAGCAATAGTAGAAATGCACCGAATAACGCTTCTGAAGGTAATAGAGACAGAGAACGTGATTTTGGTGGCCCAAGACCAAGACCAGAGGGGTCCCGACGTGGTGAGGTTAAAGAATTTAGGGCAGTAGTCAATGGAACTAGCAGTGATCCCAAACAAAGGTCACCATTAAATGAAGGTAAACAAGATAAACCCTCTCAACAACCAAATCAACCGCTGCAGCATAGAATTCCTCCGTTTACGAATACCGAATATCCTGCTCCTGGGAAAGGCAATATTAATTCTGCACCTCGTGCCGGACCGCCGTCTTCTCAAAATTCAAACAGATCCCAAAGCGATAGACAAAATAACATTTATCCAGAACACCAAGAAGAGAGGTATCGTGACTCGAACATTCAACCTGAAACTAAAACTAGCGGAGAGCCACAGAAAGAAGTTAGGGATTTGCGAGAGAAACTTAATGCTATGAGAATGCAAAGTAAGTTCCCCTCCCCATTAACATTAACACGACTTTTTTTGTAATGTGTTATATTTGGTCAAAAGGTATACAACCCATTAATCTGTTGTTTTTTTTTTACAGAGGGATATCAAAACCAAAATGATCGTAGAACACAAATGCCTCCAAGGCTTCAACAGCAACAGCAGCAGCAACAACAACAACAACAATCACAGCAGCCGCAACAAATTGACCCGAATTCAAAACCCCGTAGATATTCAACCCAACGTGAAAGGCCGGTTCAGCAAGCTGCTATCGTCACCTCTGGGGGTATGGTCATACCAAACACCGTGGCTCCTGCGATGGCACAAGGTGTACCAAGTATGGTTCCCGTTGCTACCATGTCAGACGGTGTCGTTCCATCCACTGTTGCAGCATACCAACCAGCGAATTATTATGAAGGCAGTAAGGAAAACTTTTTAGCGCTTTGTAGCGTCGTAATTCACACAAAAAAAAACATTCATTTTATTTAATTTTGTAAATCTGCAGCACAAGTTTATGAAGCGTCTGGAAGTCCCGTAACTGGAAGCGGTCCTTCTGTCAGTCCTTCGTTGTGGAATCCTCACGCAAATGCGTATGCCACTGCTCCGTACCCATCTCCTCCAACAGCCCCTCAAGTTCCTCAACCTCCTTACGCAGATCCTACAGCGTTCATTGGTCCAGGTGGTCCAGCTATTTATGCCGCACCTCCACAATTTCTCCAAGATCCAACACTAATGAATTATTCTGGTCCCGCCCCTCCTTTCCCTCCGCCTTACCATGCTCATCCTTCACAAGGATTTCAGGGTTATGCTCAAGTGGTAATTTTGTCTACTAATGTTTAGCTAAATACATCAAGAACTCTGTTCCCTATTGTTCAAACATATTTAAAACAGAGTAAATTCTGATATTTTGTTGTTGTTTCTTTGGTTAGACGCCTGCCCCACTTCCCGAGGTGTACCATGGTGGTGTCACTTATTACAGCACTCAAAATCAAATACAGCGTCCGCCCATGATGGCCCCCCAGAAACGACCTAAATCAGTTCTTCAATTAGTTGAACCTCCCGAAAAATCTAAATCTGACAAGGGACCTAAGGACGGACAGCTTTTAGAGCAAGTCCCATCTTCTGAAGTAGGCGGAATGAGTACAATTAGGGAGAATCCCGAAACTGATCTGGTCCAGAAAATGGAAGAGGTTTCTCTGGAACCTCATGAAAAAGTTGATAGGTTAGTTCAGTAGTATTGCTGCTGTTGTTTATAAGTTTTACGTAATTTCTTCTAAACTTTCTGTGTATTATAATTGATTAGGAAGCCTAGCCCATTACAAGAATTTAGTGAGGAAACGAGTTGGGCAGCCGAAATGGAGGAGCTTAGTTCACCAACAACGTCGTATCCACCAGAGGGAAATCATTTCGGGATTCAGAAGGATGACAAACCACAAACTGGGGAAAGAGAGCAGCCTATTGCAGCAAATAAGGAAACTTCAAACTCTGTGAGTGCAGCTAACCATAAAGAGGACGAGAAAGATGTTAAAAATGATAGCCCAGAGAAGGTTGAATCGGTCGTCCCGACTGAATAAATAACTTCTTAAATAATGGTTTGCCCCTTTAAATAGATGTATATATATCATTTAGTATGCTATAGAAAACTTTAGGACTTAAGTGCACATCACGACTGAATGAAACTAACATGATACGATTTTTGAATGCTCGGGGTCTGTAATATAATATTATAGTGAATTTACATACAATACAATAGTTCGTTACAATTACAATAAAACAGTGTATTCATCACACTTTAGTACTTACTGTACTTTTCGGATGACGCAATGTTAAAATTTATGCCGAGTAGTCTCTTCAAAATGATATCAATATTGTCGCCACATTTTATACTTACGCATTTACTGTCGAGCAAAACGCTTGAAAATAGATTACTTAAAAGCAAGAGTATTTACTTTGGGAAAATGAAAAATTATTAGTTCGACACTTCGTACCAATATACCTATCTATATTCATTGTCTATGAACCAGATATAAAATCATGACATTTCGAGTAGTTAGCTACTGTTTATATTGTGGATTTACATAATTGAAACTTTATTGTAATAGGTAATAACATAACTTCAAAACTGTGGTTTAGTGCGTACAGTTTATTTTAGATGTAGTGAGTTGAGTAGAGGTACCCTTATTCTACTGCCTTTTTGTTGGTTTTTAAACGACTCCTTCAATTTTATTTTACTGCAACAATTTTTAGAATTAACTGACATTTCGATAAATCGGAACTCATAATCATTTTAAGCACTGTTGACTCTTGAAGACATGCAGTGACGACTTTCAGATTGCAATTTTGCACTATCTTATTCCTGCTAATTTAATATAGAAGATGAACGCTTGACAAAGTTGACCTGATTTTAGAATCTTGGAATTACTACTTAATTGTAAAACCACTTGAGTCATATCCTCACTGTCTGTTTTACTCTTGGTATGATGTACACCTGCAGATTAGTAGTAAAGACTGTAAAAAATCCATCGTTTTTAATGTAGCCGAAGTGTTACGCAGTTCCTTTTCAGAGTTGGCTGTTGAAACTTGATAACTATTTACTATTTTTGTCGTTAGCCGTTGTAGGACTCGTACTCGTAAAACTAAAACGTGTTCTTTCTTAATTTTGTGTTCTTTGGTTAGTTTAGTGTAGGATTAGAGGCTGTTAGTTCACAAAATGTTAACCTAGTTCTAAGGTAATAGTAGAATGATGAATTAATTGTAGTTTTATATTGAGCATGTGATGTTAACTCTTGAGTGAAATTTTGTGTTTTGACACCACAAGCTCTCCCTTTAAAATCATCGTATGAGTACAATTTTAAGATACATATTATTTTAGCCTGGCTTTTGAGAGAGTGTAAATGGTCTGTTGTCTCTCAGATATCAATTACAATTGATAATTTTTAGCTTACCAATTTTTAGAACGATGACTTTAGTTGAAAATAACTGTAGAATATAAATAACAAACCTTGAGGAGTAGGTATAAGCTATGACTGCGCTGTAACGGGCATTGTTTGGTTCGTGAATTAAAGTTTTAAAACTACAAAAAGTAATTTGCACGTATGTAATGAATAAAGAAAATTTTAAGCGCGCATTTTAGGAGCACTTTATAACAAATTAAATTAAAGTTAATCATAATACGTTTCATCACTTCTAATATGTGTAAACTGAACTTAACATACAAATGAGCTGTCAATAAAGCAAAACATCATTGTTAAAAAAATATCTGTTTGAAATTGTTTCATTTCGCGATGTTCCACATTCGTTTGGTATTTGTGCGCAAAATTTCATACAGGCAGAATCCTGTCAGGATTCCCCATAATATGAGATATTTTTGTATATTATTTTGGAAACTTCAGTTTATTAATTTGATAAGAATATGACCATTTATTGGCGCATAAGAAAACATCCAGCAAGAGAGATGTACAGTCCGCGTTGGAAATATAAAGCATTTATTAATATTGTTATCATGTATGAATTTGCCATAGGTATGGTATGACAAGGAACTTTCAACTTTGCAAAATTATTTGCTATTCAACCCACCGGTCGCGGATTCCTTTCTGCCCATGCAAGCATCTCATTTCATCGTGAAAAATTGCAAGTTTGAATGAACACTTCCCTGCACTTCTGCATTCATTAAATACATATTATTTAATTCCAATGCGATGGACAAACGCTGAGATATTAGATACGTAATGAAGTTTTCATACGATTTTTTTTGCCTAGCTTCTGTATAAATCACAAAGTACAACTGATAAATTCCAGACGAGCCACCTGTTTTCCTCACATTTTATCTTCATGCAACTTCACATGTAATTGTAAGTGGCTTCTGTTGCATTATACTAAAAAAAATCTTTCATGGTTTTTAACCTATCTCTGACTCTCTGACGTCTTCAGATTTGTTGCTTCAGGGCACGTAGGTAAAGTATAATATAATCACCTGAGCATCAGGTTCTGAGGTTTATTGAGAGCGTAATGTCAGTTGGTGAAAGTTGTCAAATGTGAGCTGCCGAAATATTTTCATTCAATCTTCTGACTCCAAATTTTGTTTCGCCGGGAAGGTGAAATTAATTTGTTTTTATATTACAACTGTCATTTCGACAACACCAAAAATGGCCAACTTCAGCAAATTTCAATTAAGGAGTTCCGCAACGAATGACAGATTTCTAAACTTTCTATGCGGATTTTCTTCAATGAAGTCTGTAATTGTCCTTTATCATCTCTTGAAGAAGTCGGCCAGAAATCGGAAAATAATTAAACTGGCAGAAGCTCAAAGCAAATTCCAGAGCAGTAAAAGTGGCGACGGAAAAGAACGGAGAGGAAAGAAAGTGGGAAAACAATTTATGCAGCAACTGAAGAGAATTTTCCAAATTATCATTCCGTCATGGACCTGTCCCGAAGTTGGCTACATGGGGCTTGTATCAGTTATGCTGGTAATTAGAGCTCTCTGCGATTTATGGACAATTTATTTGGGGACCCTCATAGAATCTGCAATTATTGGAGGGGAGCCACTGAGATTTAATCGACTTATCAAGCAATTCGCAATGACGATGCCAACGATGACCTTAACAAATGCCACTCTGAAATACTCAATTCGGCAGTTGGAAATTAGATTCCGGTCCCGACTTACCCATCACCTCATGTCCAAATATATGCACAAGTTGACATTTTACAAGCTGAATCAAATGGAGCGCAACATTGACCAACTGATTACAACGGATGTAGAAAAGTTTACATCGACAGTTGCCAATCTCTATTCTCGAATGTCAAAGCCTTTCCTCGACATTATAATTTATGTCTATGGAATAAGCAGTTCAATCGGCGCATCTGTCCCTGGCACAATGCTAATGTACCTGGCTGCAGCGGCCGTTGTAATTTCTAGTCTTCGTAGACCAATGGCAAAGCTTACCGCGACGGAACAAAGCTTGGAAGGAGAGTTTCGCTTCGGGAACTCTCGGATAATCACAAATTCAGAGGAAATTGCATTCTACAAAGGAGGAGATCGAGAGCTTCACTGGATGGTGAACTGTTTCAACAATCTCTATCGTCACATGGATGGCTTCACCGGCTTCAAGTTTATCATGGAGTTCTTTGAAAATTTAGTTGCGAAATACATGGCCACAATTGTTGGTTATTATGCTGTAAGCCGACCTTTCTTCATTAAAGCGTACGGAGGAAAAAATGAACCTCCGGTACTGGCAGCAGCCAAGACACTTCAACAACGTCAGGAAGCTTACTATAAAAGTGGGAGAATGTTGCTCAATTTGGCTCTCGCAATGGGGAGATTCATACTAAATACGAAAGATTTAACTCGTCTTGCCGGTTACACATCTAGGGTTAGTCACTTAATGGACATGCTGGACCAAATTAATGCTGAAGAAGATTTGCGAAGTTCGGAAATGTCTTCCGCAGCAACAGATCAAAATCCAACTCAGTCAACGTCAGTAAAAACAAAACGGACAAGAAAGCGAACTTCCAGCAACTCACGTAGCTCGAATTCGTCCACGGAAGTCTCAATCTCCGGCCTTGGTATTGGTAGATACATCATTCAAGACCACATTATAAAATTTCAACAGGTTCCAATCGTAACGCCCAATGGAGACGTTTTGGTAAAAGCACTTTCGATGGAAGTCAAGTCAGGTACTAATGTGTTGGTCTGCGGGCCGAATGGTTGTGGAAAATCATCACTTTTCCGAATTTTGGGGGAACTATGGCCTCTAAGGGGAGGTGTACTCACAAAGCCGACACAAGAACATTTATTTTATGTGTGCCAAAAACCTTACATGCCGCACGGGACTTTTAGAGATCAAATCATCTACCCTGATGTGGAGTTTGATATGCGTAAGAAAGGAAAGAAAGATGAAGATTTGTTAGAATTGTTGAAGTTGGTGGATTTAGAATTACTCGTGGATATGGGAAATGGAGCCGCGGATGAACAGGCACTCCGAGTGAAAAAGGCGTTGAAAGATGCCGTCCTGGATTCAGAAGACAAAGAAAGTGGAGAAAATTCCACTTTCAGGGGAAGTAAATTTCGCATGGATTCGGTTGAAAATTGGATGGATGTTTTGAGTGGTGGTCAGAAGCAAAGAATAGCTATGGCAAGGATGTTTTACCACAAGCCACAATTTGCAATTTTGGATGAATGTACAAGGTACTTGAACAGTTTTTTATTCCCTTTCTTTAAATCACAACTCCAAATTCCAACTTTGCATTTTTTTATTTTGCAGTGCCGTCAGCGTTGACGTAGAGGGTGCTATTTATCGCTACTGCAGGTCTGCTGAGATAACTTTGTTCACAGTGTCTCACCGGAAGTCACTTTGGGCCTATCATGACTATGTCCTACATATGGACGGAAGGGGTGACTACAGTTTTGCGAAAATTACTGTCGCAGACAACGGGGAGATTCAAAATGTTTTTGGTTCGTAATTCATGAAGGCTGTGCCTATGTATGATAAATATGAATTGTGAAAAGTATGAATTATAATGTAAACATTTTAAATTCATATAATAATTTTGTGAATCAAAAACTGATTGAAAGGAAGAAATAAAGACGTAACAATTTGAGACAGTTCGTTGTTTTCATAAAATGATGGGAGCATACCTATTGATGTATATCTTTTATTTAACTTGTATTTTCATTACAATAATTTATTTATTTAGTAAAATTGCTTTAGAAATGTCACCTAATAGGTATTAAATAGTTATTTTAGTACTAAATGTAATAGTTTATGAATATGTTTATGTACAATAGCTAAAACTTTATATTGTGGAAGGATGAACACTATTTATTCTTGGTATACAATAATAACTATTATTACGTAATTATTTAACGATTAGATCCATTAAGCTTATTTCTTAGCACAATAACAATTACATCAACGTCATACATACGCCTGTAATAAGATATACACGTAAATTATTTTATTTTAAATGGCATTTTCGCTACATTTCATTATAGGTCGTAGATCAATTCATACTGGACTTTATGCATACTTATTTAAGTTTTAAGTATAATATTCTTTAGTAAATGCAACACAACGGCACCATAAATATTAAATAGCAGCCAAAAATTATATGATCACCAATTAGTATCATGTAACAAATCACGTATGTATTTCTGTATAGAAGATCGATTTCCACCTTACCATCTCAGGGAGTCCAAAAATAGGCGTAAATAATAAACTTTTTAAAAGAAAAAACGACACACCTTTAAATATTACCAACAACCAATTTCCATCATCAGTGCTTTATCTACGTATTAGTTATAATATGTTAGTAGCACAGCATTACTTTTTTATCTTACACCTATCAAATTTCCGATACCTTTTAACCTTAGTATTCTAAAATAGTTAAACTCACAGTTAAAAGCTTCCTTTCCGAGGTGCAAGTTACCTAAAGTAGCTGGACTGTAGGGAATAAAAATCGCCCAACTGTACCCTAAAAATTCAACTTGTGTTCACGTTATTATATAGGTATTTAGATAGGTTTTTATAGGTACATAATATCAATAATACTTTTATATGCTTGGTCACTTCACATTTATCTAGTAATAAATTTCTCGCGAAGAACAAAAAGGGTGTTTTACAAAATTCGTCTTTATGTCACACTAAATATATTTTTCATTAATAATAAATAACTGTCATTAATAGCATTGGGGACATTAAATGATTGATTCTCCATTTTGACATTGAAATAATTGTGTGTAAAAAGTTAATCCTGTCACAGAATAGCTATTAATTAAGAAACAGATGGAAATATTACTTTGATATTAATTAGTACTCTAGACAGTTTTCTTTAACTATGCACTTATTAGCACACATACAGAAACACATTTTTGTAGGTATTGATTAATTACGTAAACGTAAAATCTGTATTTCATTTTTTTATTTTTAAAGATGATGTCTCATTTCTTCATTACAAAATAGGGCTATAGAGTACACACCTGATGATTGTTTGTATGTAGTTAATTATCTATTTGCTAGTAGATTTGTGCGCAAGTTTTGTTACTTTCATTTCATTACATTTCTCGTTCCTTACACATCTTTTCAAGAAACCGAAACTCTCGGAACACACCTTAGTTTTCAGAAGGTTAGTCATAGAAAGTTTTTGTTGTTGGAGTAACTCGAAGTATTTCGATTCTTTTTAGTTGTAGTTGTGCTTATATTTTAAAATAATTCCTTTAGCGTTACACTTCTCTCTGCTCAATAATGAATACATAACGGCTTTATTTTTTATATTGTATTAATGTTTCATATACAATGCCATACATTGTATATTGCGGTTACATTACGTACTCTTACAATATTGTAATTTAACTACAATAATTATCACTTACTTGCATACAACAGCATAATAACGTGAACAAATAAAAATGATTCATGCAGAATATTGAAGGAAGGGAAAATCAAAGTTCACAGACTTGCAGTTGAGTGCTTCCTTGAAGATGCTTCATTACAAGGTCATTTCTTATTTCAAAAGCTGTATGTTCGTTACATATTTCTCTCGAGTGGGAGCAAACAACCAAACCTATGATTAATGAAAGAGGAAACGCCCGTACTTTTAAAAAGCGAAATTGCTGTAGATATACTCGTAGATAATAATATGTAGAACTGCAAATCTAAGTATTACACAATGAAACTATTAGTATATTTTTCATAAAGTCAGAATTCTGGGTCAACTTTTTCATACACAGTGGATTAATATTTTTTGAACGCTACATATCTCTAGTTTAACGTTTCTTTACTAGCTGCCCACGCTTTTAACAGTGCCCAAGTATTAATTTAGTTCCCTCTACTCATATATCCAATCACATTCACATTTAAAGCTCGATCATTAAAAATAAATTATACAATGATGACAATAATAAATACATGATTAGAAAAGCAAACTTGTTACGAGGTTAAATGGTACGTACTTAAATCTGGTTTTAAAATATAGTCTATTAAAACGTAATACGCATGTTGTGGAATTTTTGAAAATTTAAACGCTTTTGTTGATAGTTAATATTTTCGTAATATAATAATATAGTTTAATATATCTTTTATCTGTAAATGATGCTGCCCGTATAATATTTAGATGTTATCATAATTTAATTGTTTAACTGTATCACGTTTCAGGTTAAATCAACAATAAAATATTTCGATTCCCTTTTTTATCCGTTTTTAACTTTTGTGTTGATTTCTCTGACAAAATACAAAACTAAACTTTGATAAATTATCATCGATTAGTAAAAATTACAAATTATAAATACTGGAAACGGAAAGTAATTAATATAATTTTGTAAAAAGAACGGAAAGTTTTTCTCCCAGGTTGATATTTCCGTTTGATTTCTTAAAATCCATTAGCGTAAACAAAGTTCCAAAAGCTTAGAAATGATGCAAGCGAGCGACTTTAGCTCACACTGTTATTATCAAGCAGAAAATTACGTGAATAAATCATTAGTAAGTGCGCAATTACATAATGTACATTATCATACAATACAGCTATTTCAATTCACAGAGGTTTCTTTTTGCAAAAGTTTTCAGAAAGGAGCCAGATTTGTCATGAAATCATTTGGCGTGCTTATTTAAGTAGGACAACTTGTAGCATTTAGGTAATGAATAACATGTGTCCTAATTAGTTGGAGTTAGAATTTTAAATAGATTTGCTTGGTAGATATTTCGTATATGAATATTGTGTTTAACATTCTAAATCTGGTACATCCATTACATCCATTTACTAATTGTAATTGGGTTGCAGAGGTCTTCGAAGTCTAACAATTGATTGTCAGCCTTGTCTTAAACATTCTAGATAATAATAATATACAATATTAGAAGTAGTTGTATAATAAAGATCTGTAAAAATTTGTATCAATTAATTTAGTTCCATTCCATTAATTTAATATTACGGTGTGTAACAGTCAAAAGTAGCTTTAAACTGATAAAACGCATGGACTACATCCTCAGTTAGATATAACCTTACATCTTAGATTCTCAATTTATGTCTGCTTTCTAGATAAAGACATATACCTCCTTATATTTATCATCCTTTGATCACTCCCCTCTAACATTAATAAACGCGTACGCGATGCACTGTATTTAATATGGCTAATTAGGATGTAGGATACACTTTTTCATTAAAATGGGTCTCTCTTCTTTATATTTTGTCGGTCAAGTAGAAAAACAGATTTGCAAAAGATTATCCAAGATTATTTCATTTCCATATTTAATCTTCAAATGAAGCAGTTTGAAAAATTGATGTTGAGAATTACCATCATGTAGTAAATGCCATTAAAATTTAAATGCATAAAGTTACTTAATCCAATTCTCATTGCGCGTTTCAGTGTTTGAAAAGTAGAAATGCAAAATGCTTAAACTTAGAATTTTGTTTCTGCAAGTACACCCCGTCCGTTTTTATGTAACAAACTTATCTTGTCCTGTCAGGAAAAAAGTGATTGACAAACAAAATCCTCTTCACTGAGATCCAAGGGGGATCCTTGGACTTTTATGAAATATTATACGATGTCAAATATCGAAGATGATATTTAGTGTAATGTGGTTGTTAGCTGATACAAATAGGTAAAACTCATTCCGAATAGTTTTGATTAAAAATTGTAAGGCGATACTAACGTAGACATGAAAAAATGTTAATAAGAATAATCAGATGCTCGGGTTTAACGATAACACTGAACACAAGTGAAAATGAAACTGATTTGCAGTGACTGTTTTTGAGGAAGCCCTTTCATTTCCGCTAAACGTTTTCAACATCTCACGTAAATAAACATGTAATGTATGTAGAATTGATGAATGTAAGTGTTTTCTAATTATAATAATTATGTTCATTTGTGTTTGCTCCATAAGTTAGTCATCATCGTGTCAGCAGCAATATTAAACATATCGGTAAAATTATTAGGATTCCAGCTTTCCTTAACACAATAATCAATCAAATTTATCTAGGTATGTAGTTTGTCAGTCTAAAAATGCATTGCAATCTAGTATTTAAGCACAATGCCTCTAGTTCGTAGTTGTAAGGAAGACTAGATAAAAACAGAGATTGTAACCGTAATTAATAATTAATCGTCAAAAGACCAACTTGGCAAAACCAAAAGTTTCCTTTTCTTCTTCCTACTCGAATAAAACATTTTCTATCAATTTTTTTGTTTTTCGTATTCTTTCTTCCATTTAATGGAAATGTAAGAATAGTTGACAATGTAATAATAATGTAACGGTAATAATAATAAGCAAACGAGGGTTCCAGAAGTTTGATTTGATACGTAAAGTACTTTT